>WNNJ02001452.1:0-13756 GCA_012934845.2 Pomphorhynchus laevis | reverse complement strand
TTTTTTGTTAAGATTAAGATATTTCAATTTTTAAATTTATTAAATTTAAATTTAATAAATAATAAATAAAAATTAATAGCAAGTTAAATTTATAAAAAATAAATTTAATATAAATGTACAAAATTAGTGACCTCAGTGATCTTATGTTTCTAAGTTAGTATATTACGTATTTAATAAAAAAGGTATTTTGATTGAGCGTGTTCATACTGGTTGATTAGATTAGAGAATTTCTTAGTGATTGTTGCTTTCGAGTACTTGTCGATAGGTCATTGTCTGTGCTAGAGAATGTCATATTATAGTACCTCAAGGTTCAGTTTTGGGTCCGCTTTTATTCACCATTTATGTTAACGATTTGCCTGGGTGCATTCGCTCTCGATCATGTTTGTATGCCGATGACTTAAAGATATGGCGGCTCGTTCATTCATGTGAAGATGTTGATAATTTGAAAACTGACATAGATAATGTGAAGTTGTGGGCAACGTCTAACAAGCTTGTGATAAATGTGTCGAAATGCAAACATGCGTATTATTGGTAATGCTTGCAAGCAACTAACATCTGTTTGTTACAAACATAAGGGCTGTCTTGTTGAAAGTGCCGATAGTTACAAAGATTTGGGAGTATGGGTTACCTCTAATTTATCAACCAAAAAGCGCACTGAGCCAGCTTGCGCCAACTCCAATAAAATGATACGTATGATTCGACGCGCGTTTGTTCGCCTTAATCCGACTGCTCTTCGGACTTTGATTTTAGCACATGTATTTAGTAGACTTTTATATGCAGCTCCGGTTGTATACCCACTACTGTGCATGAACATAAGAAATCAGAGAGGGTACTTCGCAAGGCAACAAAACTAGCACCAACGTTGGCATCGCTGCATTATGAAGACAGACTGAGATCACTAGGACTTGAGACCGTCACATGGACCCGTCGTACATGGATATGTGCCTTGTTTGGCATTTATTCCAACGTCCCCATTACCTTCTTTGGAGTAGGGTTCAATTACGTGGTTCAGGTGTTCTTCGAGGTCATTCTTTAACTATTCGGAGAAACAGGGTACAGAAATTGAGCGCGATGCAATTTGATAGAAGAATTGTTGAGTTTTGGAACAACCTTGATGCAGACACCGTTGGATGCAGTTCACTTAGTACTTTTAAAAGAAGACTAGGAATGGATCAGGCGATGCTTCGTGTTGCATTTCCTTATTTTAATAACTAATTAACTTATTTAAGAACTTATTGTGAGCCAGCTATTTGAGCTAATGCTCGTATGTTGTTGAATGTATAATAATAATTCATTTCGTTCCACTGAACAAACAGATTGAACAAATGAATGAGCAAACATTCTAATTGTGAGCAGACGAAACAGACTAAATGGATATCGTTCTATGCATAAAAATAATACACATATTGATCATTACCAATTCACATAAGTTATATTCTGCAAATATAAAAATGCCTATCCTTAAGAATTTCAATAAAGATAGCAGTGACGACAATACTGTAAATAAAAGTTAATTATCGATATAGCACTATGAGCGAAACTTTAGATTGCATCTTCGAAATATCGTAATCGATAAGTATTTTAGTTAGATTGTTTAAAAATTCGCTTACTATACAGCTATTGAAAAATTGGAATATTATTATAGATGCATTGATCTGTTAAGCACATTGCTTGTGAAGTCGGAAACAGAAAAATTAATAAAAAGAAAAACAAAAGAAATCAAAACATAAAATTAGTTAAAATGTGTCCTGAGTCGGTTTTTTATTTTTGTAGTTGTTGAGCAGACGACATGCAGCAAGCTGTTCCACGTTTCGTTGATTCAGTCACGGATCATAGCGCAACGCGTCTTTAAATTAATTAATTTAAACTAATTTGAAAATTACTTTGGACGTATTTAACGTTTCAAAAAAGATGATGACCTCGAAGAACATATGAATTCTCGAGGTTAAAGATATGTCGACAATGGTACTTTGGATCGAACAGAGACGACCAAGCAAACACCAAATCAGTTCCTCTCAGCGAAAATTCTACTAATTGGTTCCTAAAATTTTGAGTATATCAAAATATATAGCGTTCCGTAACGAGGGTAAATATGAGTGGCTTTCTTCAGGACTTGCTCATATAAGTTCAATTCACCTCTAAGTTGAGGGGTATGTCACTGGAGAGGCGTACAGGATATGACTGCGTATAACTGTATTGAAAATATAGCGGAAGTATTTAGCGCAAAGAGTACGGAGGGATCTACGCATCGTAGGCGAAGACACTTGCTTGAAGTGTAACTAACGTGATCACGTGATTTGAGGTCATTAGATACAATGATGCATAAATCGGGCGTTTTTGATACAGTTTTGATTGTTACACCGTCTATAGAGTATGAAAGAACAAGCTTTACCTTGGTAGATCCAAGGTGAAGATGTATACATTTGGCTGAATTAAGCACCAAGTATTTACAACAATATCAATCATTTAGTCGATTTACGTCTTCTTGTAAGAGATCAGTATCTGCTATGTCGTCAACTATCTTTCACATATCTGAGTCATCTGCGTAGAGAACTGAGTAGCTACTAGGAAGATCTTCATAGTGGATCTTCTAGAATATCTACTAGGACGATCTTTCTTGTAGCTACTAGGAAGATTGTTTATATATCGTTTATATACTACGGTCTCCGATCCTTCCTCGTTGCAGTCTTACTCGCCTAGGATCAGCTCCCACTCAACGTCCACTGCGCTCCCTCCTTTATTGCATTCAAATACCGCATCCGTACTTACCTTATCGACACATGATTTAGATTTCTGTAATTTTTTTGTGGTCATGTAAGCGTGCGCCGGTACGCATTTGCCACGTAAAAATAAATATTTTTTATATAAACATTAAACTTTAATCTCCACTGCCCCCACACATATACTTGGTGGGGCACTCAACATCATTGCTGTCGCTGATCATTTTCCTGCCTATACCTCACTCTCCATCTCTGATCCTGGTCTATCCGATCCGTTTCTTATCACCCTTGATCTCACTCGCAACCACACCCCTCCTCACACACCTACAATCCTACGTCGCCCTTGGAGAAATCTTGACCTCTTCCCTTCTCCGCTCTGCCTTACTCAAATCGTCTCTATCATTACCCACAATAACATATTCATCTCCTCACGATTTCGCCTTTCTTTTCGACTCTGAACTCACATCCATTCTCGATATTCTCTTGCCCTTCAAGTCTCACCCACATCGTCGCTTGCACCGTGCCACATGGTTTGACATCCAATGTCTAATCTTAAAGCGTCGACTCCGCCATGCTTTTCGAGTCTATCACCGCTCTCTCAGACGTGATTTCCGCTCGATCACTCCGTCTTTCCGTGATTACTATCTTACTCTTCGCCGGTCTCATCTCAACCTACTACGTACCAAATGCAACTCCTTCTGGCAGCATAAAATCATCACTTTATTCACCTCTAAGACTCTCTGGCATACTTTTAACTCAATCCTTGCTGGCTCCTATTCGCCGTGCAACATCAATGCCAATGATTATTCGTCATTTCTCCAGACTAAAGTATCCACGCTGCTCTCTCACACCCCGGTCTCCATCCTATCCCACTCTGCCCAGTCTACTCTCATCTTTCCGGAACTCTTTCATATTCTCCCTGTCTCACCTACAGAAGTATCATCAGTCTTCATGTCCTTGCCCAGCAAAACCTCACATGCCGATCCTCTGCCTACTCACATATTAAAATCTATATGCTCATCGATATCCCCATTTCTCACAACCTTGTTTAACTCGTCCATCCGCAGTCGTATCTTCCCTTCACACTGGAAATCCGCAATCGTTCGTCCCCTCCTTAAGAAACAATCGCTCGACCCCTCCCTTCCTTCTAGCTATCGCCCCATTTCACTACTCCCTACTCTTTCTAAGCTCTTAGAACGCCTCATCTTAATACAAATCAACGCTTATCTCTCCTCATCCAATCTGTACCCTCCTTTCCAATCCGCTTTCCGCTCTAATCACTCGACAGAAATCGCATGCATAAAAGTGTACAACGACTTACTCATTTCTCGAGACAAGGCTCTATATAGTGTTCTCATCTCCGTCGACCTCTCCTTCGCATTCGACATTGTCGACCACTCCGTCCTCCTTTCTCGCCTTCGTTATGATTACGGCTTTTCTTCCTTCTCCGTAGCATGGTTCGCCTCATATCTATCCGACCGTTCCTTTCGCGTCTGTTCTAATTCATCATCCTCCCCTCCCATCCCTATTTTTTGCGGGGTCCCACAAGGTTCAGTCCTAGGTCCCCTGCTTTTCTCTCTTCTGCTTGGCGATCTATCTCCGTTTATCAAACCTTACTCCTTTAAGGTCATGCAATACGCCGATGACATTCTAATCTATACTCATGCGCCCGCACATCGCATACACGATATCGGCATTTCTGCCTCCAACTGCCTTTCTTCTATCTACAAACGTCTCTCCAATCTCCATCTCGTTCTAAACCCCGAAAAGTCCAAAATAATTTGGATCCTCCCCGTAAACCAAACATATCTCCTCCCACTGTATATTTTGCCTCATCGATCATCCCTATAGTCCACAATCTCACTTTCTTAGGCTTCCATTTCGATGATCACCTTTCCCTTAAACCCTTCGTCCGTGACAATGTCCGCTCATCTAACTTAATTCTCCGTGACATCCGCCGTATCCGCCCCCTTATCGACTTCCGTTCTTGTATGTCTCTTCTTTCATCGCTTCTTCTCCCTAAAATTGATTACTGCCTTAGCTTTTTCGCGAATTCTCCAAAATCCATCATCCTACCCCTACAACGAATAATCAACACCGCCGTTCGAGTGCTCTTTCGTCTCCGTCGCTTCGACTACACATCCACATATTTTGCCCAACTCTCCTGACCCACCATCCACATCCGCATCAAACTCCGCCTTCTTCTCGTTACTTTTCGTCTCATCGCTGTCGGCTCCCCATCGTTCATCAACCTTCCTTTCTTAGACGATACTCGCCCCACCTCGCTATCGCTTCGTTCCTGTCATACCCTCTTACTCCACGTTCCTAATTACTCCAACAACTACGGTCTCCGATCCTTCCTCGTCGCCGCCTCACTCGCCTGGAATCAACTTCCTCTCGACGTCCGCCGCGCCCCCTCCTTTATCACATTCAAACACCTCCTCCGTTCACACCTTCTCGACACCTGATTCACAGTCTTGTTTTGTTGTGGTCATGTAAGCGTGCACTGGCACGCATTTGCCACGTTAAAATAAATCCTTTTTTTAAACAACAAGGGACTTAGAACAAAACTTTGAGAAACTCCTTTTGAAAATGGAGCACATGTCGACATATATTCACCGATTTTTACATCAACAAATCAGGCAGCATATTCATAATGCATCTTTATCTGATGCAGTATGCCGATAATATCCTCCTCTAATCTCATGTGCATCATATTTGTATCCACGACCTCGCTACTTCTAATAGAAACTGTCTTTTATCTATCTCCAATCATATTTCCTCTCTTCGTATAGCTCTTAATCCTGAAAAGTCCAACATCATCTGGATCATTCCTCATTACCTCGACATAAATCCACTTATTTTATCTGTTTATTCGATCATTATCCCAATCGTTGACAATATGATTTTCTTATGTTTTCACTTCGACAATTTCATTTCATTCAAATCTTTTTTGATCATGACAAAATTCGTTATTCTTTTATATTTCTTCGTGACCTCCTTAGCATTCGTAGGCTGATCGACGTCCACTCTTGTCTTATATCATCTCTCCTATTTTCCAGAATTGATTAGTGCCTTAGCTTATTTGTCAACTCTTCCAATTATGCGATTATACCTTTTCAACGTATCATAAACTCTGCTGCTAGTGTCCTCTTGCGTCTTCGCCGCTTCGACCATATCTCCCATAAACTTTCCGTCTATGTTGGCCCACAATTAACCTTCGTGTTGAATTTCGCTTGCGTATTGTTAACTTTTGTCTTCTATTTGGTCATTAACCATCCTACTTACATTTTGATTATCTTGATGACTCGCGTTCTGCCTTCTTTGCTTTGAGATCAAGTAACTATCCACTTTCCAACGTCGCTCCGCACTCAACCAACTATGGCCTCCGCTCTTTTATCATCGATGATCCACTTACCAAGAAGTCTTTGTCAGCATATGTCCGTTCTTACTGTTCGCTTCCACTCTTTAAACAACTACGTTCCTGAACTATGGCTCCTCCTCCACAATAAATCAAGAAATTAATTCTCTCAACACTGCATCCAACTCAATTATATAACGCATCTTCAACGAACTACTCAAAAATTTTCCCCGGCTCCTTGCCACATTCTACTCATCTCCCTTATCTCCAAATATTTGCTTCAATTTCATCAACACTTATTTGTTTGTTCATTTTCTTCCAAATGGGCTTGTAAGCGCGCATAGACGTCCATTTGCACTATAAATAAATAAGTTTAAATCTTGTTAAATAAAGGTGTTCTTTAGAGCAAAACAACCTTAAGATAAAATGTTGGCTCTTCGAGAAAAATTAAAAGTAAATTAGAAAAAAATAGTAAGGTTTTGTAGCAGTCTATTCATATCAATTTCGCTAATGACTGTATTTTATGATCTTACACGATATGCGATAAAATCTATGTTTATAAAGTAAATTATTAAACAAATTTAATGAAATAATTATACAATAAATTTAGAAATAAATAACTTACAAAATAAATTAACTATATATTTTATTAGAATATTGATATAAAATCTTGTTAAATTTAATTTTAATTTAAATCTTCATCAGTTTGTGAGTGCACATCAAAGAGTCGATTTATCGGCTATATACAAGATTTATTTGGTGGTGCGGTCGACCTTAGCATTTTACTCACACCCGAAGACGCAGCGGATAGGGCATTTTGGCATCAGCGAACGTGGCAAGCGGATCCCGCCAAACGGGATAAATGCTAAGAAGAAGATACGAGATTTATTTACAGATTGTCTAATTAAGAAAATGTAGTTTATATATATAAATAGTAATTTGAAAATAATGCTACGAAAATATATGATTGGATGAGAAATGGAAGCAAATAAAGAATGGGAATTGGAAATAGTTTTTTAACAAATTTCACCACTATTGATCGTTGGGTTCTATCTTTTATATTTTTAAAATCCATTAACAAAACAGTGAAGGATATTAAGAATTTCATTTTTGTGAAAATTCTCAGTTTAGAAATGACTGGAATCTAGTTCCGCAATCAAAGCGTAATTCATTGTGCGTCAATTCTTTGAGAGTTCTATGGGTATGTAACCAGCACAAATTGGTTCAACATTGAAACCAATTTGTACAATAACCTTCTGAGACATAAACACCTAAAGCTATAAGTCAAAACCACGTACGTTTGATGATATAAGATCTTTTAAACACGCAGTTTAATCCTAACAAGAGAAAATGGCGTAAACGCACTAAAAGCATATCATTCAATTATAATCCGACTTCTAAATACACATAGTCGTCGAATCTAATTGTCAATTTGACTAACAGAAATATCATTAATTACCAGCAATGAAATCTGGGCATCGAAGTTGGCTTTGTTATCCTCACAGGTATTGATCTTATTTTAGTGGATGTTGCGTTGAATCACGATACAGACGTCCTGAGTTCAAATCCGATCAGCATCAGTCAACGGAGAAAGCAGATAATAAGGGTCGAAACGTGAAATGTAGGTCTGGGTCAGCAGCTGATGAGACCCACCCAGACTGATTAGTAGCGTCCTGCTGTATCAAAAATAAGATCAATACCTGTGAGGATAATATCGTGCCACAATCGGAAAAATTTCAGCTCACAGATGCAATCAAATACAATTAAAAACATTCATTGCAAGTGGCAGCATGAAAAACGGGTGATCCGGCTAGCGGATCACACACATCGGGTAGGTTTCTAATAGATCGTTAGAATACGATCCCCTACCAAAAGTAATATACATAAATGTATATCTACACCACTGGAGCAGCCAGCTTAGTGGATGTTGCGTTGAATCACGATACAGACGTCCTGAGTTCAAATCCGATCAGCATCAGTCAACGGAGAAAGCAGATAATAAGGGTCGAAACGTGAAATGTAGGTCTGGGTCAGCAGCTGATGAGACCCACCCAGACTGATTAGTAGCGTCCTGCTATATCAAAAATAAGATCAATACCTGTGAGGATAATATCGTGCCACAATCGGAAAAATTTTCAAATCAATTGAAAAATAACAGTTTACGAGAAACCATGTCACCGTTATTTTTATAGAATACTCAATTTGGAAGTCCGGAACTCTTCCTCCCAATAAAGCATTTCATCGCAATTTGACAGATTGTGTTCAGGCAGCAGTAAGATAGCTGGAAGATGATGATATCATAAGGATTAAACCTGCTGACAAGAAAGATATGTCGTGATCTGGTCTATAGTTAGATTATCTAGAGGAAACAAACAACTAACTATCTAGTCGTGAATATGTAGAGGTGACGTTGAAGATATTAGCATTAAACAGGAAGATATGACATAAGCTGCAAAAAATAGGATAACGATATAGCCAAGAACATAGTTAGAGAGAACGTGAATCCTGGACATTTTACATACTCTCCAAATCCCATAGAGTAAAACGTCCATACACCGGCCGACTAATCATTTCTAACTGTGGCATGGCCACTGAGTGACGATTGCGATAATTACATCTAGAGTTCAAATGTTTGCTGCGGAACATTATATATTATATAGGAAGTACACCATAGGAAGTATATGGAGTATGATAGTGTTGATACTTACTACAGTATATGAAGTATCAGGTACTTAAGTTGCACCTATGTATTCCAGCTTATATGTTACAGATAAAAAAGAAAAATTTATCGCCAGTTTCGGCTTCGAACCAAAATTAAAGTCACGGTATATCGATGACGTCTTAATAATTTGGTTAACGAGCCAAGAGATCTAAAAGATGTCATGATTACGCTTAATAAGAAAAGTGAGTTGAATTTTACGTTGGATCTATATGATGATGTCAGAAGCACATGGCGCGTCTGCATAGTCAGATATACTACATTCTTAAATATATGGCTATTTTATGTATAACGGGATCATAGAGACAAATTTGTATCTGAAGGAGAATTAAACATTATCCTATATTCAGTAACGAAGCTGTTGCCCATGTTCAACAAAGAGGAATGTGATATTACATGAGAAAAAGCGATTCTCTTTGAAAAAGAAATAAGCGACCTGGCCGATCATTTTATCCAACGGGATATAATCGACATATGATCAATAAGCAAGTCGGCAAAGTAAGACAGATAACTCGGAAGAAACTGCTAGAATTGAAACTATGTGATCTAAAATCAACAGCTTTCCCATCAGTAGTACAGTACCACCTACACCAAAAAATATCCTGACTGGCATTAAGAGAGCATTCAAAAATAATGTATATCTAAAACTAATGCCGACAATAACGCCAATAATATATTTTAGCAAAAAATGTCCGAAATTCGCACGAAATGGAACACAAAACATTTCATTTAATGGAGTAAAGTGCGAAATACCGAGATTTGCGTGCTGTAGCGAGATTGCAGTAGGTAGTACTTATAAGATCACACTAACCGAATTGGTTTAGCCAACAAACGTGAACTTTGACAACCGAATAACTGCGTATTTACAAAGCAGAATGTGTCGAATTCAAAGCTTAATATGTAGGGGATACATGTCGGGTTCTACAAGACAGACTTGCCAACCGTCGTGCAAACATCAAGTCAAAATAAAAAAGATAAAATGATAGATTTATCAGACAAATACAATACGATTGAATAGTAGAACATAGCATAATTTAACAAACACACAAAATTGAAATTTTAACATGCAAGGCAACATCAAATAATAACGACTGAAAAAACGTGAACACTAATGAATTGGTAGGCTAATGACTGACTTAATGCTAAACTCTCAATAAGATTATAAATTAAAGAAAAACCGAAAACACTTATGATTTCTTCCAGCTTTTCAAATGAAGTGAGATTTTTAAGTACATAACTGAACTTTTTTTATTCTAGACCCCTATTTCAGCGAAAGGAATTTAAGTAGATTGTCACAAAAGAAGTTCTTCTTCACTCAAACGAAGGCACATAAATCAATTGAATTCTTTCTTGTTTTGCTCTTTAATGACTGACTTAATGCTAAACTCTCAATAAAACAAATCAGCTAACTGAGTCTACGTATTTAATATAATTATAAACTAAACAAAACATAATAATGCTAAATCAAAAAGTAATAATTAAATAATAAAATTAATAATTGTTTTTAGATTTTCTATAATTTAAATCAAGTTAAAATAAAAAATTGAAATTTAAAATAAACGTCATTTTTATGAATTGACTAATAAATAACAGACGTTGTATCAGAATAAGAATTAGAGGTCATCAGGAGGAACTGCTATGCTATCAGGTTTTGGCCCCTAACTCTTCTACCCAACATAGCAGCGGGGCCAAATACATGCTAATGATGTATTTCCTCTGATAAAACTATCTAGTATCTTATTCTAATACAAAGTATATTATTTATTATCCATCCATAAAAATTTGCCACTTAAGAGTTTAAATTTATTCTTTATATTATTGTGTTGATTTATATATTTTACTATTTTCTGCTTGATGTTATTTTTATAGTAACCTAGTTTAAAATATGTATCTATTAAATTATTTAATTATTTATGCTCATGCAAAAATATGTTTCTTGTAAATTTAAATATGTCATATTTACGATATAAATTAATAGTAGTTTTAGTTAATGTTAATTTAATGTTCATATCTAGATATACACCTTCTTTAGTCATTAATATTGGTTTTGTTAAGAATAAGGCTTTCTGGATAAATTTGTTCACTAATTGAATAAAAATTATTAGAATTAAATACACATATATCATCAATGTATCGAAACATATATTTCATATATTTATATTGTTTAGATTTAGTTTTTACACAGTTATGAACAAATTCATATTCTATAAAGCTTAAAAACAAGTCAGCTATAATTGGGCTACTATTACCACCCATTGGAACACCTTTTACTTGTCTAAATATAGATGTCCCTACTTTTAAATAATTTTGATTTATCAAAATATTTAAGGATTCTATTAATTCAATTTTATCCATATATTTATATTTACTTGATGGTTTAATTTTTGTTAGAAAGGCGTTATAATTATTATAACATATATATGTATATCTTTTTCCGAATATAAGATTAATTATTTTTACTAGCGCTTCTTTAATATCTACTAAATCTAGATTTGTATAAAGCGTACTAAAATCGTATTTAAATTAAAGAAAAACCGAAAACACTTATGATTTCTTCCAGCTTTTCAAATAAAACGAGATTTTTAAGTACATAACTGAACCCCTATTTCAGCTTCTTTAATATTACTAACTAATTTAATTTTACTAACGCTTCTTTAATATCTACTAAATTTAGATTTGTATAAAGCGTACTCAAATCGTATGTAAATTAAAGAAAAACCGAATACACTTATGAATTCTACCAGCTTTTGAAATGAAGCGAGATTTTTAAGTACATAACTGAACCCCTATTTCAGCGAAAGAAATTTAAATAGATTGTCACAAAAGAAGTTATTCACTCAAACGTAGGCACATAAATCAATTAAATTCTTTCTAGTTTTGCTCTTCAAATATGTAGCACTAAATTTAACCTAGCCACAACTGTTGATTCTGCTCTAAAGTTGAAACAGTCTCGGATGTTGTCTTGTGATGTTACATTAATATCTTGAATATTAATTCAAGATAGGTGACTGGGTTCCAGTTGTTGAAAGCTTGAGTAGCGGATGCATCATTCGTGATAAAATGCTAAAGCTTTCAGGTAGAAAATAACTTTCTATATATAATCTATGTAATTAACAGTAAATTAATCCAGAAAACAAAAACTTCTAATTTATTAAAACAACGCGTTTCGAAAAAAGTTCTTTAGATGAAGAAATTTTTCGAAACTCGTTGTTTCAATAAATTAGAAGATTTTTGTTTTCTGGATTAATTTACTGTTAATAACACAGATTATTAATAGCGTCTTCAAATACATATTTGTAAAATCTAAAGAAAACCAGACTTCGACAAATCATTTTATTTCAACAACGTTTCGGACTGCATTAGGTCTTCTTCGGGTCAGATATTGTAAGTAGTAATAACCAAAGAAATTTTTACTATCTGTTAAAAATTTCAGGTTAAAAATTTCTTTGATTATTACTACTTACAATATCTGACCTAAAAAGAAGCTACTGCGCGTCGAAACATATATGTATAACGGCAGTGCCCGGATTTGCTGAGTGAATAAACTACTGCTCAGGATTTCTTACGAAATGCGACATTTATAGAACATAGTGTTACTTGTCAGACTGTATATTTGCTAGGTCACTTAAGGTGACTTTTGCATTGAAGCATTGAAAACCAGCTACAGAATCCTTCCTTCATGATATCCAACTCCATACATCCTGACTACTAACGTTAACATTAACATAGCCGTTTTCGTTTCGCCCGCTTTCTGCCACATATCGGTAGGCCCGAGCTCGTCAGGTGTATAGAATTAGGGTTTATGGAATCGGATGTAATGAGGGAAGGATTCTGTAGCTGTTTTTCAATGTCAAAGCCACCTTGTGTGACCTAGTAAATATTCAATAAATAAATAAGCATCCATGAAAGGATCATCACCCCGATTTCAATCGATCTTCACGATCCCATACGAAACAATATATAATAAGCATACCCAAGGGCATCTCGGACAATGCAGTTTCTGGAGATCATGATGGAAGGTTTCATATAATGTGTGAAATCCGATAATCTTGGATTCGTAGCCTAGCAGTCTAGAGCGCAAACTAAGTACGGAGAGCGACAGGTCGAATCTAGGATGACTTAAATTTCGAAGGAAGAAGAGTTGGTAGTCAGCCTTCTGACGAGTCCATTGTTATAAAAATATATGGAAAAATGCAGGCGAATCGAAAACGGCTGTGGCTAAGGTGATGTTACTAGTCAGGTTGTATATAATTGGATGTTATGATGGACGGATTCTGTTGCTGGTTTTCAATATGAAAATCACCTCGTGTGACCTAGCAACTATTCAATAAATATGCATTCATCAAATGATCATTCTGCTCTATTTCTTGATCTGATGAGGATATATAGAATGCTGCCTGGTGTTTATGCCTCTTCATGAGAAAAACATAGTGATTTATTTATGAGTACACCATTGTGTGTCACAGGGCAAGCGTAACTACAAATTATATTCTATATATTTGTACACTTGAAAGTGTGCCTGTAAAACAGCATTTCCAATAAAATGAATTGTGTGCCTGCTGCATGGTTAAACTGCAATACGCACTGCCATTTCAGAGCTTATGCTAAATTCCCAATGATGATTTAGGTTAAGGGTTGTCCTGCTTTTGTGCTTTGAACACTGTTTAAGCGAGTGTTAAGGTGCCTATGTATGATTATTGAAGTCGCGGTACTGATGAGCTCTGTTGGCGCGAAACGCGTTTACCGTTGTTGAAGTTTGTCGTCACACATAGGATGACTGGGCATACGTAGCGACCCTGAATATTGCGAGAATAATTCGGTTATATTTCTTGGTCTGATGATGATTTATATAATGCTGCCTGGTGTTTATGCCTTCTTGTGAGTAAAGCATTGATTTATTTATGAGTACACCACCCAGGCAGGTGTAACAACAAATTATATATATATATATATATA
>WNNJ02001451.1:0-96573 GCA_012934845.2 Pomphorhynchus laevis | reverse complement strand
TCCGTAGCATGGTTTGCCTAATATCTATCCGACCGTTCCTTTGCGTCTGTTCTCATTCATCTTCATCCCCTCCTATCCCAATTTTTATGGGGTCCCACAAGGTTCAGTCATAGGTCCCTTGCTTTTCTCTCTTCTGCTTTGCGATCTCTCTCCGTTTATCAAACCTTACTCCTTTAACGTCATGCAATACGCCGATGACATTATCATCCATGCTCATGCACCCGCACATCGCATACACGATATCGTCATTTCTGCCTCCAACTGTATTTCTTCTATCTACAAGCGTCTCTCCACTCTCCATCTCGTTCTAAATCCCGACAAATCCAAAATAATGTGAATGCTCCCCCTTAAACCAAGCATATCTCCTTCCACTGTATCTTTTGCCTCATTGATCATTTCCATGGTACACGATCTCACTTTCCAAGGTTTCCAATTCGATGATCATTTTACCTTAATCCCTTCTTTCGTGACAAGGTCCGCTCGTCTAACTTAATTCTCCGTGACATCCGCCGTATCTGCCCCCTTATCGACTTATGTTCTTGTATGTCTCTTCTTTCATCCCTTCTCTTTCCTAAAATCGATTACTGCCTCAGCCTTTTCGCAAATTCTCCAAAATCTATCATCATACCTTAACAACGAATAATCAGCTCTGCAGTTCGAGTGCTCTTTCGTCTCCGTCGCTTCGACCACACATCCACATATCTTGTCCAACTCTCCTGGCCCACCATCCACATCCGCATCAAACTCCGCCTTCTCGTAACTTTTCCTCTCATCGCTATCGGCTCCCCATCGTTTATCAACCTTCCTTTCTTAGACGACACTCCCCCACCTCGCTATCGCTGCGTTCCCATCATACCCTCTTACTCCACGTTCACAATTATTCCGACAACTACGGTCTCCGATCTTTCCTCGTCGCCGCCCCACTCGTCTGGAATCAACTCCCTCTCGAGTTATCTCCTTTATCACATTCAAACATCTTCTCCGTTCACACCTTCTCGACACATGATTTACATTTTTGTCTTGTTGTGGTCATGTAAGCGTGCGCTGGCACGCATTTGCCACGTTAAAATAAATCCTTTTTTTAATGGCTTGAGAAAAATGGCTGTCAAAGTGGAAACCGAGGAATACGATATCATTAACGACAAGATTGGTTGAGTAGATATATACGGTAGGTGGATTAATGTGGAAGTTAGAGGGAATTATCCACGTGATTTTGAACTTTGCAGGATTAAGTGATTGGTGAAACGAAGAAAGGTGCTGGTCAAGGGATATGAGGCAAGTGGAGGAAGTGGATGCAAGATTATCAATTTGTGATTAGGGTAGATAAGAGTGGAGGATAATGTCATCAGTATATTGCATAACATGAAAATTGTGTGTTCTGGTTACTGTAGAGAGATAATCAAGAAGAAATTAGAAAAGAACGGCACCTAGTACCGTGTGAGAGAAAATACAGTTGAGATACAGAAGATGCTGAATGAACACTGTAAGAACGATCAGATAAATAACAGGAACAGTAGGCTACAGTGGAGTTAGAGAATCCATAGTCATGACGGAGTCGATAGAGAAGAATATAATAATCGACAATGTCGAATGCAGATGAGAGATCTAGGCAGATTATGGCGCTACAAAGTTTTCCTCTCGTGATTGTAGAAGATCACCAAAGGCTCTGTGACACGCTAATTCTGTGGAATGATTCGAACGAAAAGCAGATTGAAGCAAAGGATAAAAATTTTACGATATAATATAGGTATTAAGCTGATATAGCGCAAGACGTTCTAAGAATTTTTATAAGTTTGGGAGAAGAGATATAGGACGATATGAGGACGGAAATGAAATGTCGAGAGAGTTTTTTTTCAGAAGGGGACGATCAATGACAAATTTCCACTTTGACGGAAAAAAGTGCCGCTGTGGATAGAAGAATTGAACAAGGTTGTCAAAAGCGGAGATACCGAATTGAAATAAGTTTCAGTAAGTACATAGGAAGAGTATGTACATAGTTTAAGTATGTACATAGTTTAAGTACATATGCTCCTTGATAACTTCGATCAATTATCTATTGATATTCTCTGCATTACCGCATCCTGGCATTGTGACTCCGACGATCTTACTATTCGTCGTCTATGTCGCTCTGTTGTTATTTAGTTGAATCAGCTCGTCCAATTGCCTCATTCATCTACTGCTTCTAACCATGACGGTATTGTTGCCATTGCTCGTCACCCAGTGTCTCTACGTAAAATTAACGTTAACATCCGTTACACCTCGTTCGAATTACTCATATGCAGATTATCAACTCCTTTCCCTCTGGAACTTGTAATTGTATACCGTCCAGATTCAGTTGCCCCCTCACGTATGTTCTTTAGCGAGCTTGCAGATCTTCTTACTCACTGTTCCTTGTCGTATACTTCTACATTTGTTCTCGGTGACTTTAACATTCGTCTTGATCGCCTTGCTGACTCTGACTCCATCACTTTAACTAATCTCTTTTTTCTGATTTTAACTATAAATTACTTTCAACAATCCCAACTCATATTCTCGGCCGTGCTCTCGACATCATTGCTTTCCTAACTGCTTCAATGACTATACCTTCTTGTCAATTACTGATCCTGGTTTGTCCGATCATTTCTTTGTCACTCTTACTCTTACTCGTCCTCATCCTCTTTCTCCGCCTCCGCCCTTATCCACACCAAGTCGACCCTGGAAACTTCTCGGTATCCCTATTCTCTGCACAGCCTTACTCAATTCTTCACTCTTTTCACTTCCTCTTAACTATCTCTCGCCTGATGATCTCTGCATTCTGTTTGATTTTGAACTTGTCTATCATCAATAATCTTCTGCCTAGTCGATTTTGACATTCTCAGCGCTTGCGCCATGTTCCCTGGTTCGATTCTGATTGTAGTCGTTTTAAGCGTTGACTCCGTCACTCTTTTCGTGTGTATACTCGCTTTCTTAAACGTTTTCCTAACTCATTCCCTCCAAATCTCAAAGTAAATACATTTGAGATCTAAAGTAAATACATTTGAGATCTAAAGTAAATACATTTGAGATAAAATAACATACAATCTAAAGTAAATACATATACATCGACAACAACCATCGATGACAACCATCGACGACAACCATCGACGACAACCATCGACGACAACCATCGACGACAACCATCGACGACAACAATCGACGGCAACCATCGTTTATGGGAGGACGTAAGAAAACAACTAAGACCGACACCAACTATGGACAACTGCAAGTACAGTGCTCGATACACGACTGCAGCGTCTGGACAACAATCACCTGCGACAAGAATAAGGCTAAAGAAGACTTCGTATGTGGTTTTTGTGCCAACAAACTAATATGCAACCTTTCCAATAAGCACATATCAACATCCAACACGTCAACTCAAACTACCCCCGTCGTTTCTAATGTCCTTTCTCCACCCACCGACCCTGCCACCATATACACTTCCCATTCCATGTCATCTTCACTCCCCGACACCCCACGTCCCGTCCTTCCCGTCTCGTTTCTCAATAACTTGCATCCATCAATCAAAATCATCTCCACCAACCTCCACTATCCTTCCACTCATAACCTTTCCTCACATCGCTTGCCACCCTCTTTATTATCATTATCCTCTATGTCTCCCGTCGTCAAACCAAATCCCTCCAAATCATCAACTGCCAGCTCTTCTATCGTGATCTCACCTACTCACGTCAGTCGTCCTACTTTACGAAAGCGCTTTGCTTCTCGCGATCGTTGCGTCATTGTTACTAATATCACGCCTTCTAACTCCTTATCTCCACAAGCACGTCTGGACCACGATGTTTCCGCCTTTAGATCCATCCTCTCGTCTATTGTCCCTGCGGATAAACCATCCTTTTTCAAGGACATTTCTCCTGTCGCATTCATCCGTCTAAACAAATCTTCTCAATCTAATCCTTCCCAGCCCCCTCTCCTAAAAATTGTTTTCAAGCATCGCTCTCACGCGTCTTCTGCACTCTCTCAACGATTCAAACTCATGCCATCTTCAACCACTCGAATGTTCTCCGATCGCGCCCCTTCTAAAATCGCTCAAATCTCTTCAGCCCGCATCGAAAAACGCCGTCGCGAGGAAAACGGCGAAACATCACTCGCCATCCGAAACATAGACGGAAATTTTCAAGTTGTCCACACCCGTCCAAAAATTCGATGGCGCTCCATCTCTCCTATGTGTCTTCTCCACTAGACTCTTTCGCCACAGCACACGGTTTCCGCCTCGGTCTCCTCAACACTAGATCTATTCTCAATAAATCCGATCTTATCCTCAACCTATTCACCAAGCAATCCATCGATCTCTTCTGCCTCACCTAATCCTGGCACTCAGATTCCGACAACCTTTCCATTCGCCGTCTGCTCTCTGCCGGTTGCTCCCTAGTCGAATCCGCCCGCCCCCTCAGCTCATGCCCTTCTAAATCCTCTAATCATGGCATTTGCGTAGCATTTGCCATGATTAGAGGATTACGTAGCATCTAATCGTAGCATTTGCGCGTCACCCAGCGTCTCTTCGCATAATCAATCCCCCTTTCAGTCCTTGCTCTTTTGAATTGCTCACTTGTCGTTATTCTAACCCGATCACTCTAGATCTCGCCATTGTATACCGTCCTGGTTCATCAGCTCCTACTGCCTTATTTTTTACCGAACTCGCTGACTTTATGTCCCACTGTTCTTTGTCCTTCATCCAACTCGACCTCCCCTCTTCTACCTAGTTCATCCAGTTCATCAGCATTCTATCCAACTATAACTACAAACTAATCTCCACTGCCCCTACACATATCCTTGGTGGGCCACTCGACATCATCGCTGTCACCGATCATTTTTTTGTCTACATCTCATTGTCCATCTTCGATCCTGGTCTATCCGACCACTTTCTCGTCACCCTTGATCTAACTCACAACCACACCCCTCCTCACACACCTACAATCCTACATCGCACTTGAGAAATCTTGACATTTTCCTTCTCCTCTCTGCCTTGCTCAAATCGTGTCTATCCTATCCCACAATAATATATTCCTCTCCTCACGATCTCGCATTTCTTTTCGACTCTGAACTCACATCCACTCTCGATATTCTCTTGCCCTTCAAGTCTCACCCACACCGGCGCTTGTACCGTGCCCCATGGTTTGACATCCAATGCCTACTTTCAAAGCGTCGACTCCGCCATGCTTTTCGAGTCTATCACCGCTCTCTCAGACGCGATTTCCGCTCGATCACTCCGTCTTTCCGTGATTCCTATCTTGCTCTTCGCCGGTCTCATCTCAACCTACTACGTACCAAATGCAACTCCTTCTGGCAGCATAAAATCATCACTTCATTCAACTCTAAGACTCTCTGGCATACTTTTAACTCAATCCTTGGCTCGTTCCTCTACGCCGTGCAACATCAATGCTAATGATTATTCGTCATTTCTCCAGACTAAAGTATCCACGCTGCTCTCTCACACCCCGGTCTCCATCCTATCCCACTCTGCCCAGTCTACTCTCATCCTTCCGGAACTCTTTCATCTTCTCCCTGTATCACCTACAGAAGTATCATCTGTCCTCATGTCCTTGCCCAACAAAACCTCACCTGCCGATCCCCTGCCTACCCACATATTAAAATCTATATGCTCATCGATATCCCCATTTCTCACAACCTTGTTTAACTCGTCCATCCGCAGTCGTATCTTCCCTTCACACTGGAAATCCGCAATCGTTCGTCCCCTCCTTAAGAAACAATCGCTCGACCCTCCCTTCCTTCTAGCTATCGCCCCATTTCACTACTCCCTACTCTTTCAAAGCTCTTAGAACGCCTCATCTTTATACAAATCAACGCTTATCTCTCCTCATCCAATCTGTACCCTCCTTTCCAATCCGCTTTCCGCTCTAATCACTCGACAGAAATCGCATGCATAAAAGTGTACAACGACTTACTCATTTCTCGAGACAAGGCTCTATATAGTGTTCTCATCTCCCTCGACCTCTCCTCCGCATTCGACATTGTCGACCACTCCGTCCTCCTTTCTCGCCTTCGTTATGATTACGGCTTTTCTTCCTCCTCCGTAGCATGGTTCGCCTCATATCTATCCGACCGTTCCTTTCGCGTCTGTTCTAATTCATCATCCTCCCCTCCCATCCCTATTTTTTGCAGGGTCCCACAAGGTTCAGTCCTAGGTCCCCTGCTTTTCTCTCTTCTGCTTGGCGATCTATCTCCGTTTATCAAACCTTACTCCTTTAAGGTCATGCAATATGCCGATGACATTCTAATCTATGCTCATGCACCCGCACATCGCATACACGATATCGGAATTTCTGCCTCCAACTGTCTTTCTTCTATCTACAAACGTCTCTCCAATCTCCATCTCGTTCTAAACCCCGAAAAGTCCAAAATAATGTGGATCCTCCCCCGTAAACCAAACATATCTCCTCCCACTGTATATTTTGCCTCATCGATCATCCCTATAGTCCACAATCTCACTTTCTTAGGACTTCCATTTCGATGATCACCTTTCCCTTAAACCCTTCGTCCGTGACAAGGTCCGCTCGTCTAACTTAATTCTCCGTGACATCCGCCGTATCCGCCCCCTTATCGATTTCCGTTCTTGCACGTCTCTTCTTTCATCGCTTCTTTTCCCTAAAATCGATTACTGCCTTAGCCTTTTCGCCAATTCTCCAAAATTCATCATCCTACCCCTACAACGAATAATCAACACCGCCGTTCGAGTGCTCTTTCGTCTCCGTCGCTTCGACCACACATCCACATATCTTGTCCAGCTCTCCTGACCCACCATCCTCATCCGCATGAAACTCCGCCTTTTTCTCGTTACTTTTCGTCTCATCGCTGTCGGCTCCCCATCGTTCATCAACCTTCCTTTCTTAGACGATACTCGCCCCACCTCGCTATCGCTTCGTTCCTGTCATACCATCTTACTCCACGTTCCTAATTACTCCAACAACTACGGTCTCCGATCCTTCCTCCTCACCGCCTCACTCGCGTGGAATCAACTCCCTCTCGACGTCCGCCGCTCTCCCTCCTTTATCACAATCAAACACCTTCTCCGTTCACACCTTCTCGACACCTGATTCGCAGTCTTGTTTTGTTGTGGTCATGTAAGCGTGCGCTGGCACGCATTTGCCACGTTAAAATAAATCATTTTTTAATCTTTATGATTTCTACTTTTTTCTACGCCGTTCACATCTTATTCTTATACGTACTAAACGTACTATCTTTTGGCGAAATCAACTCGAGTCATCTTCCAACTCTAAATCTCATTGGAAAATCTTAAACTCAATTCTTTCACTATCATCTACTCCTTGTAATATAAATCCTGATGAATTTTTTTCTTATCTACAAACTTAGATGTCTAATTTACTTTCCCTACTACCCACAGCCCCCTTGTACCCTCGCATCTCTTTTAATACTTCCCTCCCAGCGCTATTCAACCTTCTTCCCGTTTCATGTGATGAAGTTTCTTCGGTTCTGTTGTCATTACCTAATAAAACTTCTCCCTCTGACCCGATTCCCACTCACTTGCTTAAAAATATCTGCTCTTCTATCTCACCCTTCCTAACCACATTGTTCAACTCGTCCATCCGTAGTAGTACATTTCCTTCCATCTGGTAATGCGCCACTGTTCGTCATCTCATCAAAAAGCGATCTCTCGACTCCTCACCACCATATTCGTACCATCCTATCTCACTTCTCACAACCCTCTCTAAACTCCTTGAGCGTCTCGTTCTCAAGCAAGTTAATACATATATCTTTTCCTCCACCTTT
This sequence comes from Pomphorhynchus laevis, assembly GCA_012934845.2. Lineage (NCBI taxonomy): Eukaryota > Metazoa > Acanthocephala > Palaeacanthocephala > Echinorhynchida > Pomphorhynchidae > Pomphorhynchus > Pomphorhynchus laevis. The sequence goes on along the minus strand of WNNJ02001451.1, from coordinate 88,791 downwards.
TTTCCTCCCTTCCAAGCCGCTTTTCGCTCTAATCACTCTACTGAAATTGCCTGTCTTAAAGTTTATAATGACTTACTCAAATCGTGCGATCATAACTTATGCAGTGTCACAGTTTCTTTTGATCTATCGTCTGCTTTTGACATCGTCGATCACTCGATTCTTCTACATCGCCTTCGTCATGATTATGGCTTCTCTTTACCCACTGTATCATGGTTTTCTTCATATCATTCAAACTGTACATTTCGCGTCTATTCTAACTCTTCTCTATCCCATCCTTCATCCATTCCGACCGGTGTTTCACAGGGCTCCGTATTAGGCCCTATGCTTTTCTCTCTTATTCTCGGTGACTTGTCTTCGATTTCTCATACATTTAACTTCCATGTTATGCAATATGCTGATGACATTCTCATCTATGCTCACGCACCTGCTTATCGTATTCATGATCTTAGTGTTTCTGTTTCCAGCTGTCTTGTCTCAATTTCCGAGCATCTTTATTCCCTTCGCCTTACTCTGAATCCTGATAAATCTAAAATTACGTGGATCCTACCTCGACGCTTAGACTTAGAACCTCCTTCCGTATCATTAAATTCTACAATTCTTCCTATCGTTGATAATCTCGTTTTCCTAGGCTTTCATTTCGACAACCGACTTTCACTTAAACCTTTCGTTAGAGATAAAGTACGCTCATCTACCTTGATACTCCGCAATCTCCGTCAAGTTCGTAGATTGATTGATTTACCTTCTTGTATTACTCTCATACCTTCTCTCCTTCTTTCTAGACTCGATTATTGTCTTAGTCTATTTTCCAACTAACCTAAATCCACTCTTCTTCCTTTACAACGCATCATCAACGCTGCCGTCCGAGTTCTCCTCTGTCTTCGTCGTTTTGATCATACATCCTACCATCTTGTTTATCTTGATTGGCCTACAATTTATTGTCGTGTTCAAATTCGTCTTCTCATCACCTTATAACTTCTCATACCCTCTTCTTTTTGACATGTCGATCAATCGATTCTTCTACATCGCCTTCGTATTGATTATTAAAGTTCTTACAATCGTCAATTTTATATCGTCAAGAGAAGAAAATTTATAACTGTTCTAGCAAATTACAAAATTCACGCAGAATAGTTTGAACTTTCTTGGCTGCTTAATAAACTACTTACAAATAATAATCAAAAGTTCAAAGTAAATACATTCTATACAATATCATTACATTACAACGACTACATCGATAGCAACGATTACTTCAACGGAGTTAAAAAGTCTTGGTTATTAAAATTCTTACAATAAAATACATACAATAATTGTTCAATTATATTTGAACAATCAAAGACGAATCGAGAATCCTGATAATGTGTGCCAAGAAGAAAAATGCATCAAGAGGCAGGCAAGCAAACTCAGGGGATACCGACAACAACAGGAAATTCGAGAGTGTACAAGTGGAATGTTCAACTAGCGGTTGTCAAATTTGGACATCGGTAACACATATTTGTGATTTTGGTGATGATACCGGTGACGGGCCACCATTCTATTGCGGATTTTGTGCGGCGAAGCAAATCAATGTGTTGGTTGAACGTTTAAACCAATTGGAAAAGGTATTGCAGTGTGACGGATTTGGTCAAGTTCCAAATGGATCTATCCCGGTAAACGCAGCTTCTACCGAATGCGTATCAGCTGAATGCAACCTACACAAACGTGCTACCTTGGCTAACATCCCCAAATCACAGTCTGGTAGTAATAACAACCGGGTGGATAACGACGAACCGAACGTATCTGCTGTCCCCTTAGAAATGGCTCACAACTCGCAAATGCAAATATCGCGACGACGATCTTCAGTAATAACCTCACAACCTCAACATGAATCCATAAAATCCTCAATAATGACGCCAGGTAACATTCAACATGATGTAGGCATGACTAGGTCTGTACTTCTTAGAGGTGTTTCAAAAGCAAATGTGATTAACTCTCAAGACACTCCTTCACTTAATAGCATGGCATCTGCATATGACTTTCGTCAGGTACCTCGAAGAAGGGAAGATTTTCATAACCGTGAACAGTGTTTAATTATTGCAAACGTAAAGGAATCTGTCGCTATAAATAGCCAGGCACGATTAGACGACGACTTGGGACATCTACAATCCATTCTTTCGGTGGTATTGCATGAATGTCAAGACGAAGTTGTTAAGAGCATGAAGATAAAGGCCGCTTTTCGTCTCGGTAAGATAAGTAATGAGTTGAGACCCAGACTGCTCAAAGTAGTGTTCAACTCCGCTGAAATTATTCACATAATCTTTAACGGCGCATATCGTTTGAAAGGGTCGAGTATACGTCTGCTACGCGATCTGAGCATAGCTGATCGATCACGTTTGAAAGAGGCTAAATCAGAGTTAGCATGTCGATTAGAGTTGGGTGAAAAGAATTTGACAATACAAAATTTTCGAGTTGTGCGGAGGCGTCTACATATTCATTGGAAGGGACTGTCAGATGTGATCAATCCTGCAAGCCTTCTTACCACTTTGGCGCCCTCCGCCTAAGACGTGAAATATTCACTGTTTCACCTTGCCTCAATGTCGATCGGTGTATTCGTGAATTTCGAAAATCTCTTCGCGATTTTTCCTTCAAGTTGAGCACAAATAATGGTGGTTTAAAAATCATTTACTCGAATATTCGTAGTCTACTTAATAAGTTAGATGAAATAAAATGTCTCTTTCAAGATATCGTACCAGATGTAGGTATTTTCACAGAATCTTGGCTTAGTTCGTCAATAGCAGACGTAGATATATTCATTGAGGGATACAGCATAAGTAGAAGTGATAGAGCAGGGAAAATTGGAGGAGGTGTTATCGCGTATATCTCTAATAGGCTTCAATTCCGAGTAATTGAAACTCTTAGTGATGCTATTAACCATAATGAAGCATTGTGTATTAGGCTATATTGTCAACACCCAATAACGGTATTGACTGTGTATCGTTCTCCAAGATCAAACACAGATAGCATAGCTGCTTTAATGGAGAGAAGTAGTTATTGTGATAGATTTGTTGTACTCGGTGATTTCAACATGCCATCTGTGAATTGGGTTAATTACACTTCCAATGACTCGGATGTCGAGAGTTTGAAGCTACTTGGCTTAATAAACAGCTTAGCTCTTAAGCAACATGTCAGTCAGAGTACAAGATTTTCACAGGATTCACATTCACTTTTGGATTTATGCCTTACTGTACCATATGACATTCTTGATAGATTAAGCTATCTGGACCCAATAGGTCATTCAGATCATGTGGTCATTTCGATTGGTCTGAGCGATGTCTACTCACATGGCGTAAATCCGACGTCGTCTGTAAACCCATTCAGAACTGACTTTGCTCTAGTAAATAAATATCTCGTTGGGGTAAAGTGGTTGGATGCTTTTGATGTTGGCGTCGAATATTCATGGCAGTTTTTCAGGGATACTCTGTACCACCTCCTTAATCGTTTCTCACCTCTTCAGAGTAAACACTGTTTGACATCGATCTCACCGCCTTGGTTTAATAGCGACATAAAACATGCTTTAAAGATGAGACGTAAGGCCTTTAATAACTATCGTAAAGATAGAGCTAATTTCAGCACTTATAAGAAATGGCGAAACCTCGTTACGTCCATGAAGCGAACTGGTAGGCGATCTTTCGAAAATCAACTAAGTATAAACTGTCACCGTGATCCCCGCTCTTTCTTTAGGTATGTGACTGCTAAGCATACGCGCTGTAAACCTATAAATTGTATTCAACGTGACGATGGGAAATTCATAACTGATTCTTTGCAGATAACAAATATGTTTAGAAATCATTTCCATTCTTTGAATCTTGACCATAAGGATGTGACAATGGGTGATCCGTGTACATTTACATGGCCCGGAGATGACACCAGCGACCTCTTCCGATGTGATGATGTTCTCCAAGAGCTTCGGAAACTTAAATGCAAAGCAGGTGCGGGTCCAGATGGCTTGCCGCCAGTATATCTGCGCAACATCGCTGACATAATATGTCATCCGCTTTACAATATTTTCTCTGCGTCTGTTGCTTTTGGCGTTGTTCCTTCTGATTGGCAGAATTCCATCATCTGTCCTATTTATAAGAAAGGGGATAGTTCGTCCATTGACAATTATAGGCCTATTAGTCTCACTTGCGTGTGTTGTCGTGTGCTAGAAAGATTGATTAAGCGACGAATAATAGAATTTCTAAATAGATTTCAAATTTTGAACCCAGCACAGCATGGCTTCCGAAAAGGTTATTCCACGACTACTAATCTTGTACATGCACGTGAAAATTGGTATCACTATTATGATCAAGGCATACCAGTTGATGTCATTTTCTTTGATTTCTCAAAAGCGTTCGACTCAGTTAATCACACGCGTCTTATTGAGAAGTTGGAGCACATTCATCTTGATAAGAGGATCATAAACTGGATTCGTGTATTCCTTTCCAACCGACAAAGTGTCGTACGAGTAAATGAGTCGCTGTCGAGTCCATTTCCAGTGTTGTTAGGTGTTCCACAGGGAAGTGTATTGGGTCCCATCTTATTCAGTCTTTATATCAACGATTTGATACCAAATATCAGTTCATTCAGTTTATTATATGCAGATGATCTTAAAGTTTGGCGACCTATTATTTCCGATCTTGACAAACAGCATTTACAAAGCGACGTCGACGTTATATCCAATTGGTCTATACGAAATCACTTGAGGATCAATTCCGCTAAATGTACATGTATGCGTATATCACGAAGATCATGTGATCATCTTGGAGGTGAGTACCAGTTTGGTTCAATTAGTATCGAAAGAACCCACTCATATAAAGATTTGGGAGTTTGGGTTTGTGCTGACTTATCCACTCGAAAGCATTCAGACTACGTGTGTTGCTTCACAAAACGCTTAATAGGGCATACTCGTCGAGCTCTGATAGGCATAGATCCGTCATGTTACCATACCTTAGCAAATGCGTTTTTCTTGAGCCATATCTTATACGCATCGCCAGCTTGTTATCCCGAAACTACTTATGAGCGTCGTGCATTAGAGAAAGTGTTCAGATCAACAACTAAATTAGTCTCAGGGCTGCATATTTATGGCTACGCGAAACGCCTCCAGATATTAAATATGCCTTGTCTGCGATATATCCGTGACAAGCGAGATCTCTCTCTTGTTTGGAAAATTCTGCATACTAAAGATCATCCACTGTCACATCTACTGCAACTGAGAGGTCAACCTTCTCTTCGCGGACATCCCCTGATGCTGAAAACACAAAGGTACATGCATGCAGTTTCCTGCTTTGCCAAACGAGTCGTACGATCTTGGAATTCGCTTCAGAGTGCGACCGTTTTGTCGTCTACTGCTTCAAGTTTTTGCGCCCTACTGGATGATGACCCTTCCTTCTCAAGACAACGGTGGGATTTTTAGTAGTTTATTTGATGATGGAGGGACAAAACGACTCTTATTCTTTTTATTCTTTTTATTTTGTGAAGCAACTTGTAAAGAGCCTCGGCTCAATTCGTTGTCAATTAATAATAATAATAATATAAAGATTTGGGAGTTTGGGTTTGTGCTGACTTATCCACTCGAAAGCATTCAGACTACGTGTGTTGCATCACAAAACGCTTAATAGGACATACTCGTCGAGCTCTGATAGGCATAAATCCGTTATGTTACCATACCTTAGCAAATGCGTTTTTCTTGAACCATATCTTATACGCATCGCCAGCTTGTTATCCCGAAACTACTTATGAGCGTCATGCATTAGAGAAAGTGTTCAGATCAACAACTAAATTAGTCTCAGGGCTGCATATTTATGGCTACGCGAAACGCCTCCAGATATTAATTATGCCTTGTCTGCGATATATCCGTGAAAAGCGAGAACTCTCTCTCTTGTTTGGAAAATTCTGCATACTAAAGATCATCCACTGTCACATCTACTGCAACTGAGGTCAACCTTCTCTTCGCGGACACCCCCTGATGCTGAAAACACAAAGGTACATGCATGCAGTTTCCTGCTTGCCAAACTAGTCGTACGATCTTGGAATTCGCTTCAGAGTGCGACCGTTTTGTCGTCTACTGCTTCAAGTTTTTGCGCCCTACTGGATGATGACCCTTCCTTCTCAAGACAACGGTGGGATTTTCAGTAGTTTATCTTATGATGGAGGGACAAAACGACTCTTATTCTTTTTATTCTTTTTATTTTGTGAAGCAACTTGTAAAGAGCCTCGGCTCAATTCGTTGTCAATTAATAATAGGCTAATAATATTTAAAGGTTTAGATAGAAAGGTTTAGGAAGAGATAATTGTACTGAGGCATTTGATGATTGGAGAGTTGATGGGATATATGATAATGTATATGCAGATTTAGATTGAAGTTAAGAAGAAAGCAAGTTTGGATCGATGTTACTAGGTGTTTAAGAACGTGAGAGGAGTGAGTTTAATGTGTGCCGAGTGGATTTTGGGTCCGAAGAAGTGAGTTTATTCTACCAGAAGAGTGTGCACTTATTTCGTAGGATAGAGTAATAGGAACGACGAATTTTAGGTATTCATCACGATACTCAGAGGAGACAGAAGTATAACCTCGTTTGATAAAACGGAGATAGATGCGAAAAGCGTAACGAATGAAGCACTAGACATTACAAAGTCAAAATCAAACCACGGTGTGCTTCGAGAAAGCTTACGAGTGTGTTATCGGCGAGGTAATATGTAATCGAGAATTGTTGTAAGCCCATAGTCAAATAGAGAGGATGTAAAATCAACGAAAATGGAAGGCGAATTAGGCGACACAGGAGCAGAGCCAAGAATAGCATATCTCAATAAAGTAAGATTGAGAAATTTACTCTGGCGATTGAAGGTAGGTAGACTCGAGAGGTAGCAAGTTAATCAGTATGATTAAGGGTAAGTAGAAAGTGGTCAGAGAGATCAGTATTTGATATATTAAATGAAACATGTTCAGAGAAACTGCACGGAGTTGCAATGATATCAAGGGCACCTCCAAGTATATGAGTAAGAAGGGTCCGAAGTGAATGGAGTTTATTGTAGGAAAGAATGTTTACAAGTTTGATAGAATCTGAATCGGAAGTGCGGTCCAATCGAATGTTGAAATCGCCTAGTACAAACAGTGGGAGTTTGTCTCACTCAGAGCGTTCCTCTAGGTTGTATTCTTAATCCTACTTTATTTAATATCTGCATTAATGAAACGGCTGAAAATGCTAGATGTCAGTGCATACGCTGATGATCTGAAATGTTGTGCCCATTAGAATTAGTTGGTGATTGTTCTAGCTCTCTCATACTAACATTGGATTTGAATAGGGTCAGCAGCTGGTGTTCATCGAACTGCCTAGTCATTAAAGTGAGAAAATGTAAGCATATGAGAATTGGTCACTGTCGACTACCCTTCCCTTTTTATAACATCAGTTCAAACGTTATCGAGTCAGTAAATCATTTTACTGATCTAGATTTTATAATCTCGGTTAACTTAAAAGCTAGTCTTCACTCTTCTATAATTGTGGCTAAATGTCGTAGAACTTTGGCCTTTCTCTGTCGAAGCGTTGGACGAATTGAGTCTAAGGCATTACTCATTGTTTATGCAAGTCTCTTAAAATCGCATGTGATTTATGCTTCTCAGACGACATACCCTCAACTGAAATTAGAATTGAGTGAATGTTAAAGCATTTTGACGAGAGCTACCATTTGGTTCTGGTAATTCGCTTCATTCCTTATCCTAGTAGGCTCGATTCGTTGAATATCAGATATTGAATTTGATCTTCTGATTAAAAACTCACAGGAGACAAGTCGCAAAGCATTTAGCAAATACTCTCTTGCTGACTTTTAAAAATTAGTTCTGCATATTTTTATGAGAATATAATTGAATATATTGGAATTAATGAATATATTGAGAATTACTGCAATGCCTAGGTTAATCAGTAATTAAAATATTGGTTTTAACAGTATAAATAGTATAATTTATATTTGCTTTTACCAGTATGAATTTACGTCTATGAATTCTTGTTGGTGCTTCACTCTATGGTATATAGTTAATTAAAAAATATTCCCCTTTAACAATATGAATTTAAGTCTATCAATTCTTGTTGGTACTTCATTCCATTATTTGTTATAGATAAAAACAGTCGTTATACAGACGAACAACTCAAATTTTACTAGTTCAATATTTAGCATTCATTATGAGAAAACGTTCACATATAGTTGCTGACTGCTCCAATAACAATATTGTAACAAGACGCTCAAGTATTCAAAATCAACAGACTGGTTCGCAGATGGAAAGATTTACTATTGCCGAGGAATTTCAGAGACACAGTCATCATCAGACACGGAGACTTGGCCAAAACAAGCCGGTATATATTGTTTAATTACACTGTAATATCTGAATTTGTTTGTTATCTGCCAAAGCATCGCGGTTTAAAGTTCAATTTTAAATTTCAATTTCCAATTAAAATTTAAAATTTTCAATTTTGATTTTTTCATTTTAAAAGTCCATTAAAAATAAATAATTCTAATTAATTCTTTAAACTTTAAAAGTTTAGAGAAGGATATTCGTTAAAATATTCATTAAAATTTTCAATTTTAATTTTTAATTTTAAAAGTCCAATTAAAAATAAATAATTTTAATTAATTCTTTAAACTTTAAAAGTTTTAGAGAAGGATATTCGTTTTGTTGGTTTCTGAAAAAATGAATTTATTTATTTATTTCTTTTTTCGATAAACTCCAAAATTGAGAGATTTAACGTAAGTTAATTTTCATAAACGTTTATATAATTATCCGATCATTTTTAGTGAATTATAGTCGATCGTATCTTTTTAAATTTACCTCGTATTATTATCAAAATTTATTAGTTGAGATAACAGTGTAGCCAGGTATGATCATCAGCCAACATTAAAAGGACCGAAATGTGAAACTTATGTATTGGATCAGTAGCTGATGTGGTCCATCAATACTGAACTGAAGCGTATCGCCGTTGGCTTATAGAAGGGATTTAAGCAGCGTGTAGAGTGAAATATTCAACAAAAATTTCAATTGTAATAATAACTGCACAATTATATTAGCTTTAAATTAGGAAGCAAACAAAAGATGGTTAGTTTGATAATAGTAATTAACTTCAAAAATAGGTAGGTTTTCAAATTTAATGTAACACCTTCTTCAAATAACGCTGATTTAATTTGAAATCAGAAATGATTCCAATTAAATTTGCAAAATACAAGACTAAAGTCTGTCATTAAATCTAAATGTCAATAAAAGCAGACGAGTTGAATGATCGTCAGCCAATGTTAAAAGGACCGGAATGTGAAACGTTTTTTGGATCATTAGCTGATGATGTCCTCCAATACTGATGTGTAGTGTACTGCTGTTGGCATATAAATAAAAAGCAAAGTAGTTAGGAATAATTATTTTTTCGCTATGCATGCAGATAAATTAAATCTAGGGATCTTGATTGTTTAGCTAGTTCCCTCCGATTATATCCATAATATTCGTGAAAAAGGGCCATGATACAACATTTTTTGAATTTAAAATTATATAATTTAATATTTAATACTTATTCAAATTTAGAATTATTCAGTGAAGAATGAACCGATCGAAAGTATAGTTGAATTACTACCTTGTAATAAGACCGCTATATCAACTAAATCTACACCTAATGTCATAGGAACTAAGTCAATTATCAGTGGTGAAATTAATCTACTTGATGGTGTTGAAGGCAGTGAAATTCCAGAGTTTTGGATAATGAATTGGGAGCAGTTTTTGGCCGGTAAACGTTTTCCACAGATGAAACTCTTACCAGGTTACACTCCTAGTGATCAAAGCTGTGACGAGTCGGGTAACGATCACGAAAAAGATTACGAAGATGAACGAGAAGATCCAGATTACGATGACGATAATTATACAGATGATGATAATAGCGTTGAAGGATTCGTCATGAGAAGGAAAAACAAAATGCTCATCGGAGACAGTGCTGCCGAACATGTAGAACACATATCGAATGCTGAACTCTACGATGATAACATAACGTCAATAGAAATATCTTCTAATATATTTAAGAATGAGCACTCGGTTTCATCCCCTTCACTTATCAGTACAATGCAGCGGCAAGTATTCAATTATTTCGAATATCGGCATTATTTAGTAAAATAGCAAAATACACAATTTTAATTATGTAATATTACAAAATATGAAATGATTAATAAGTTTTGCTACTCGTTATTTTTGAACCGATTAATAGAGATTAGAGCTCATCAGGTTTCGTCCCCTTTCCTAGATCCAACATAGCAGCGGGAACAAATGCATTCAAATGATGTATTTCCTCTGATGTAATTTGATTATCTAGTATCTCATTTTAACACATAATAAAATGATACTAAAATGATTTAGAGAGATTTAAAAAATGTACATTTGAAATTAATTTTTATAAAAAATGTACCTTTTTAAAATACATTTTAAGAAAAAATGTACATTTGAAAATACTTAAAATATTATACTTAAAATACATTTTAAGTACGTTTAGTACTTAAAATATTAAAAAGTATTTTTAATATTAAAATATTTTGTTTACGTATTTTATATTATTTAAATTATATTAATTTTATATTATTTATATTAAACGTATTAAATACATTTTAATAAGTTTTGCGCATTATGAATTTTTAATTAGGAAATCATTTTTAATCAGTTCTTTTTTTCTTACATAATTTGTAAAAGTGAAAACATCATTAAATAAATCTTTCGTAAATCAATTTTCCGTTTATGAACTAGCGATAAAATAATTATTGATTCATTTAAATATTCTATATTTTTAATATTTTATGTCACCTAACTTTACCAATTTAAATTAGAAATACCTCAAATTTAAGGGAGCAAGAAGTTAATTATCGGGAGTTTGATATCTCACTGAATTACCTCATTGCGACCTCCTTTTTTACTATTGTGCTTTAATGCGGCTTACCACAACAATTGGGAATTGCAAATTACGTGTAATTTGTCATAAATGTTGTTAGATTTCTTGTTGGTTTTAAAAGTTCAATTTTAAGCAGAAGTTTGTTTCTTTGTTGGAAATTTAATTTTCGATAAAACATCCACTTGACTAAATATATTATTATCAACAAAATATATTATTATGCCGGTAATCGAATTAATTGCTAGAATCTATAAAGCGTCGTTCATCGCAAACGAATTTCTGTGAAGTTTGCATTGAACAGTTTGAAACAGAAGAATTATATCGACAACATTTGAAGCAGCACAAGCGAAGTGGTAGCAAGAGCACACGATATATGGACGGTGAGAAACCAATTAAAGAAGGATATAGGTGCAATCTTTGTAATCAATCGTTTTCGGCTGGATATACACTGAAAAAACATATACGAGTTCATACTAGAGAGAAGCCATTTTCATGCGACCTGTGCAATGAACGATTCAGTCAATGGGGAAATTTACGATTGCATATACAGCGTCATCTTGGTATTAATCCATATCGATGCCCGTACTGTGATAAGGCCTATATCGCGCCTAGTAAACTTGAAGTACATATCCGTGGGCACACGAATGAGCGGCCGTATCCATGCGAAATTTGTTACTCAACATTTAAATCCAATGACGATCTTCGCAAGCATATGATGATTCACGCCAATTACAAGCCGTTCACGTGCTGGCTATGCCACAAATCATTCATGCAGCCTTCTAAATTAAAACAACATATGAAGGAGAAGCATATGATGGATGTTGATATTTCAAAAAAAGACGTTACCGATAAAGGTGTGGAATACGAGATTAAAATACTTCCTAACCAGGAATGATAAGAAACGCAATTCATATATTCAAAGCAAACCAAAATTATTCTATAATTACCCAAACTGAATGTCATAACATCTCGAATACTCGTCTTAGAAGAGATAACAGTTTTGAGACAAATTATATAATTTCAGATTTGTAAAATTCTCGTTTTAAAAGCTGTTAGAAATTTCTTGTACAATTTTTCGAAACCTTTGAAAATTCTCACGCACTTATAATCTAAAGGATTTAAAATATTAAATTTTGCTTTTCAAATGTACAATTTATTGTGCTTTAACGCCGAATACGTTTTACAATGTTTAAATGAAAAATTTATGAGCAGTCGAATGAAGTCTCAATAAAATACTTTTTTTATTTTGTGATGTTTCTATTCTTTTTGATTAAAATATAAAATTACTGCAAATATGAAAATCTGAAAACCATATAAAGGTCAATAATTGTTATGTTTGCACATTACGGACAAATGGTACATTTGCACCATTTGGCTTTTGAATCGCCTTTATTAATTTTAATTAATAAATAATTAACAAAACTAAATATTTCGCTAGCTGCTTCTATCATCATCAGAAATAAAATGTACAATTTAATCATCATATGAACAAACTAAGTGTTTGTTTGTGATGATGCAAGCAGCAAGCTAAATAAATATCTTATTTATTGTTTTTATATTCAGTTGTACACCATCACCTTCATTTTATTGTGAAATCATAAATTTACATTCTTTTATTAATATAAATAAATGTAAATTAATAAATATAATTAATTATTAATTTAAATTAATAATTATTCATTTATTTATTCATATAACTCCGCCATGGCCGGTCCCAAGCTAGTGTTGATAAAGAAGGAGGGTAGTATAAACAAGACAAGTGGATCAATTGGACGGAACGAACGGACTGAATTCACGTACTAAATGAACATACTAAACGAATGATCTGAACAAGTGGTATGAACAAACGGTCTGAACGAACGAACTTTACGAACGGTCTGAAGAACCGTCCCAACGAACGGTCCGAACGAACGGTCTGAACAAACGGTCTGAACGAACGGTATGGACGAACGAACTGAACAAACGGACTGAACAAACAGACTGAACTAACAAACTTAACGATAGACTAAATGAACGGACTAAACGAACGAGCTGAGCGATCGAACCGAACGAACTGAACGAACAATATTAACGAATAGTTTCCAGTAAATACGAATATATGGATAAAATTGAATTAATAGAATCCTTAAATATTTTGATAAATCAAAATTGTTTAAAAGTAGGGACATCTATATTTAGACAAGTAAAAGGTGTTCCAATGGATGGTAATAGTAGCCCAATTATAGCTGACTTGTTTTTAAGCTTTATAGAATATGAATTTGTTCATAACTGTGTAAAAACTAAATCTAAACAATATAAATATATTGTTTATATTGTTTTAAATATATATTTATATATTGTTTCGATATATTGATGATATGTGTATTTAACTCAAATAATTTTTATCAAATATGTGAACAAATTTAATCAGATAGCCTTATTCTTAACAAAACCAATATTAATGATAAAGAAGGTGTATATCTAGATATGAACATTAAATTAACATTAACTAATACTACTATTAATTTATATCGTAAAGATGACATATTTAAATTTACAAGAAACATATTTTTGCATGAGCATTCAGGCATACCGTATAATATAAATTATAATTTATTAAATAATGAAAAATATAATAATATAAAATATAATACATTAAATAATGAAATTTTAAGAATTGCAACAATTTTTAACGATATTGGCTTTCTTCTAAATCATTTAATTTAATAGATACATATTTTAAACTAGGTTACTATAAAAATAACATCAAGCAGAAAATAGTAAAATATATAAATCAACACAATGATATAAAGAATTAATTTAAACTCTTAAGTGGAAAATTTTTATGGATAATAAATAATATACTTTGCATTAGAATAAGATACTAGATTGTTATTTCAGAGGAAATACATCATTAGCATGTATTTGGCCCCGCTGCTATGTTGGGTAGAGGAGCTAGGTTCCGAAATCTGATAACTTAGCAGTTCCTCCTAATGACTTCTAATCCTTATTCTGATACAACGTTTGTTATTTATTAGTCAATTCATAAAACTTGATTTTTATTTTTAATTTCAGTTTATAATTCATCTTGATATAAATTATATAAAATCTTATAACAATTATTTATTATTAATTAATTTTTTATTATTTAACTATTTAACTTTTATTTTGCATTATTTTTAATTTGCAATATAAAATACGTAGACTCAGTTAGCTTATTTAAATTGTTATTTTAATGTTCAAATAGTTTTATTATCCAAGGATATTTAAACCTATTTCTTATTTGTTCATTTAATAAATGCTTTTCGATTTTACTTATCAATAGTAGCTTAAATTTCCCAGCCACAATGTGGACTAATTTGTCGACTCTAAACAGGTCACTCTTGTATCCTACATAATTTAGTTTATTAAATATTAAAAATTATTAAAATTTGTTTTTCTTCTAAAATTAAAATTTTTATTTAAGTTTAAATAAACTTAAAACATTAGAAACAAATGTAAAATCAATTGTTATCTTTTAATTTACAATTATTAAATGTTTTTGAAGATTTAACAGATGACACATTCTAGTAGCCTATCATTAAATGATAGCAATTCAGCTATGCTATCGGCGATTTGCACCGATGATGAGACGCCGTATAAATGTAAATATTGCCTCAATTGCTTCAGCTATCAGCACGTTCTTATTCAGCATCAATGCTTAGGACATGACCACAGCTCTCCTTCAATTTCAACAGATAGGAACATGCATTCTTGGGCAGGGCAGTGTCCGACTAACTTAATCACAGGCGGAGAAGACGAAAATATTCCAAATCCATGTACAAGTATATATCTTTGTAATAAATGCAGTTGGACATTTGAATGTATGAAGGATCGTCTTTCACATTTACGGCGGAAACATCAGTTGCGGGATCGTATTTGCAGGATGTGCTTCCTCAATTTTGAAAAATGGGGCAATCTCGCTGCTCATGAATTTACTCACGAATTTGATGTCACACAATCAATATTCGTGTCCGATATGCCAGGCACTTTTCGAAAACTCTAATTGCCTTGATTTACACATGAACAGATTGCACAATTTAAATTACTATGACATGTTTGAAAATTAATTTTAATGTATTTTTAAAACTGTTTTTTTTATTAGAGAATGTTGTACATTTCCAAATCTTTTATTGTAAAGAAAATTTTGTTTTACGAAATATACACTACAGTATATGCTTCCATATAAGCGTTGCATGCGATAATATAAGTTGCAAGCGTTCCATATAAGCGATACAAGCGTTGCATTCGGGCCTTAACAAACTTGTTAATCGCGTTTGCAAACGTTTACTCTTAGCGATTCTAACTTCGTGTAATTATATCCTTTTAATGAACAAACATGCAAATCGAAAATGCTAAAAGTAAAGGTCGGAGCTGATCAAACGAATACTGTTTTGCGCTCAAAATATGCTCAAATGACATTTAACCTGCTTCAATCAGACAGTGGAAAGGTAAATCTTTCTGAATTTTAAAATGGTAGAGCGATTGTTTCGTGAAAATTTAAGCAGTTGCGGAGCTTCGAAAGAAAACAATTCAAGCAAAATGGACATTTTGAAATGTAAAACGTTGATCTCTACAATTCGTGAAAAACAAGTAAGTGATTTTTCTGCTATTTATTTGCCGGGAAAGGGGTTACTCCCCAAATCCCGAAACTAAAAAACCTTATTGCTATCTCAATGTCACAACCTCTGGAAAGGCACAATTTATTCAATGTCTTTTTAAGACCATTTATTGCTAAATATGCCAACTGAATCCAGTTCAATTCGATCAAATTTCATGAATCGGAAATAAAAATTTCCTTCGTAAGCTCTGATATTGTGAAGGATTATGAGATCTTCTTTGATTCGAATCTGAAACATCTGGGTTCGATTCACTTGTAAATCATTCAAGCATCTGTCAAAGTGAACAATCTTCCTCCGCATCTTGAGGAAAATGATATCGAAGTTCTGAAAACAGTTTACAAAATTTCAAACTTCCGGTGTGTCATGGTGAAAAGTGGATTTCCACTTCCTGTAGGTTTCTGTTCATCCCCTATCGAGCATGCCGAAACCTTGCTAAATCGTCATATAATCCATATTAGGGTACAACTTACGTTTTACAGTTATGAGTGCAGAGGATCTTACCTACCTCCACTGTAGCACATGCCATAAGTGGGGGCACTGGACCTTAAACTGTTCCAGATCAAATACCTGCGGAATCTGTAGTCTTCCATCATGCAATGTATTGGTTCTGGGGAGAAGTGCGTTTCACCCGCCCTATGCTCAAACTGTGGTGGGAGCCATCCAGCATGGTCTCGTAAATGTGCATGCTTTAAAGATTACCGGAACAACTTCTCCAGGTCTGCTGTAGCCAGGAAACCCGATTAAACTTATACTGGCGCGGCCTCAAGGATGACAAACAAGGACATCCTGAGTGTTATGGACGTTAAGATACATTCCGCCATCAAAAATGTGGGGGCCTCGGCTCACGTCGTTCCCCCCATTAAGAACTAGAAGCTCCTGAACAAGAAAGACGAGTCGGCTTAACAGGGAAATGAAGACAATGCCAGTGGGCAAGTGCTCGCCCGGGATAGAGTTGGTGGCGGGAAGGGCAACCTTTCCACCCCTAGCTCTGTCTTGGGATGAGCAATCCCACCCAGCTGACCCAAAACAATGCAGAATACTCGTGAGCCTTTTTCACTGAATATCCTTCAGTGGAATTCGGGAGGAGCTTCTGCCTTTAGACTTCTATCTGGTAGAGATGCAAATGCTATAGTCCTTCAGGAGACGCGGTCTATCCGTCTCCCCAGGACATTACTCGATTCATCCCTAAGCATATTTGTTCCTAGTATACTTCGTACATAACCCCGCCTCGCTCTTCTTCATCTCAAGGACTCTTGACCTTATTGATTGTCTCTTCTACTCAACTATTCTCGTCCAGCCCTTTATTGTTTAGTAGTTTCACTCTCTAAGAACGGTAAACGTCTCAGTCTAGCCAATGTCTACATCCGTCCAGGGGAGATTCACACGAACCGTGACCTCCTGGATAGGATTATTGATAGCGGCTATGACATGGTACTTGGTGATTTCAACGACAGAACTGGTCGTTGGACTAATGCAGCACTCCGCATAGCAAGGAATGGTTATCTTATTCACAAACAACCATCCCCACCTTTAATCACACATCAACGAATTCACTCCTCGACTTATTACTGCTCCATGAGAGGTGGTTGTTAAAACCCCATCGTACGAAGCAGTCGCGAACACATCTATCCACCTCTCATGACTTGATTCGCTGAGGGTAGAGGAGGATACGCTGCTTAGAAGAAGATTCCACTTTGATCCTATCAAAGTGGATCTCTTTCAGGCAGCTATCCAACGCTTCCCCCAAATTGGTAATGAGAGTCTAACTGAATTTAATTCCTACCTCTCTTCGCAAGCCACTGCAATGCTATTGACAACGTATAAAGGCCGTGATTACTGCCTCACCTCGACAAAACTCAAGACCTTAGCGTATATGCTTCGTCTACCCAATCTCTCTGCTTCTGCCAGGCAAGTTCTCTCGAAAGAATATTGGAGCACTAAATATAGGTTCCAACTGGGTAAGGATAGGGTAAGCATTGCTTCTCTTAATCCTGCCCAGTCTTTCTTCTGGAAGATATTCAAGAAGGAGAAGTTCGTTTGTTGGAAGGATAGGGCATTGGGTTGGATTGTTAATATAGGTCTTGATAAAGTTTTGGAGGAGTCACTATCCTTACATAATTATGGTGCCACTCAATCTCCTCAGCCAATCCCGTCTTGGGGAGACTTCAGAATTAGGGATTTATCTGTCACAGATATTTTTAACTACTGGGGGCCTTTTTCGGGCACCTCCAAATCCGTCGCTTCACTCTCTTTTCGTGTCTGTTAGCTTTTGACAGCCGATCAAAAAAGAGAAGTGGCCGTAACAATGCTATTAGCCGCCCCATGTGATGTGGCCGGCATCAACATTAGTAAACGTATATTTCTACCTAAAAAAATCAGGTATCATATCCTAAAGACCTGCGCCCCATATCGATTCAAAATTCCCTCGTATCGATATGCAAAGAAGTGCTTGCGCGTAGAATTTGCGACCATCTCAGTAGGCGAAATTTAATCCCACCAAGTTTCCACGGATTCGTCAAAGGTCGCTCGGTCCATTCAGTTGTAGGTGAAGTGCATCAGTTCTGTTTGGATAATAGCCATCAACTTGCTGTGACTGTTTTCCTTGATTTTTCTGCTGCATTTGACCGCATCTTTATTCCCTTTGTTATCTCTTTTCTCAGGTCTCTCGGGTTGCCTGCGAGAATTGTAAACAGGGTGGAGATCCTGCTGCACACCGAGCGATTTTTTTACGAAGACGACCCTGATGCGCGTTAGTTCTACCCCATTTTGGGTGTGCATCAAGGTTCACCTTTTTCTCTTATCTTATATCTTGCTGCCTCCATTAACCTATTTAAAATATTTAAACGCGAAGAACGTCTTGTATACGCTGATGACACCACAGCCCTGTTCACTGGACACAGGTGCAAAGACGTAGTCTCCGACATCAACCGCTTCTTTTTAAGATTAAAATACCAATTACCCAAATCCAATCTTGCTTTAAACTCCGCAAAAAAGCAGGTGGTCGTATTTCATGGCACCCCTGCAACAAAGCAAAAACTTAAGAGATTAGCACTCTCTGCGCTCTCCTCCATATTTGCCTCTGAACCACTCCCTCCTTTTATTGGGTATAATTTGAGATTTTCAATAATCGAAACCGACTCACTACCGTACCCTCACTACAACAATTGTCATCAGTGGAAGCATTGGTCTGCTGGCTGTTCTCTACCCCATAAGTACGGCGTGTGGTACAACTGCTATACATCCTGAGAAATGTGAAAGTAAGCCATCTTGTGCAAACTGCGGTGGTGAGCACCCTGCATGGTCAAAAAAGTGTAAAATCTTTAAGGCATACCAAAAGAGACACAGGAGTGTGACAGCAAAACCGGCTAGCTTTGTGGAAGCTGTCTCGTCTAACAAGGGAGACGACAGGATGCTGGATACGGAAATCCTGAAACTTCTTGAAATGCAGCATAAGGCATCTATGATCAAACTTGAAAAACTTGTCCAAAAATTGGTGGGTCAATTAGCAAAATCTTTCCGTTCTCCTCCTTCTGAAAAGACCAACAATATTAAGAAGCCACCAAAATCTAAGAAACGAAACGGGTCATCGCTGAGCATAGCCGCCCTGAAGCTTGCTCGGAAGGATTCGATCTGGGCTATGGCTAATGAGGGAAATGAAGATATCGCCCGTGTCCAAGCGACTCGATTTGTCGTGACGGGAAGCGGTAAAGGCGACCTTTCCGCCTCTAGTTGCGACTAGGTGGAGCACGTCCCACTTCGGTAACACTTACGCAATGGGAAGTAATCAGGGGCTTTTTTCACTGAATATCCGTCAGTGGAATTCGGGAGGTGCTTCCGCCCTTAGCCTTCTATCTGGTAGAGATGCAGATGGTGTAGTTCTTCAGGACACGCGGTCTATCCGTCTTTTCCAGGATATTACTCGATTTATCCCTAAGCACATCTACACCCACTTTACACCTTAAATAACCCCCCCCTCACTCCTCTTCATCTCCATGTCTTTAAACCCTAGTGAAAAGTTCTTTAAGATCATCCCTCCTGTCTAACTATTCTTATGCAGTCCTATCTTGTTTAGCTATATCACTTTGTAGGAACTGTAAGCGTATAAGCATAGTCAATGTCTATATTCGGCAAGGAGAAATTCACAAGAACCGTGAAATCCTGGATCGAATATTGGGGAGCGGTTATGACATGTTACTTGGTGACTTCAACGACAGAACTGGTCGTTGGATTAATGCAGCACTCCGCAGAGCAAGGATCGACTATCTTATTCATAAACCACCTTCCCCCACCTTTCATTGCTCTACAACAAATTCTCTCCTTGAGTTATTACTGCTACATAAGATGTGGTTGTTGAAACCCATTTGCACTGAGCAGTCACGTCAACAACAGATCACCTCTCATGACCTAATTCGCTGGGGCTAGAGGACGATACGTTGCTTAGAAGAAGGTTTCACTTTGACCCTATTAGAGTGGCCTTCTTTCAGGCAGCTATCCAACTCTTCCCCATAATTGGAATTGAGAGTTTGACCGAATTTAATTCCTAACTCTTCGATTATATCTATGCGGTATAAGGTTAGTGATGATTTATTTTCTTCAAATGATATGGAGGTACTCCCCCCCCATCCCGAAAATAAATAACCTTGTTATTATTAAAGTCATTAAACCTATAGAAAAGGAAAGATTATATAACACCTTTCTCCGCGGTTTTGTGGATAATTACAGAAATCGAATACTTTTTAACAAGGTAAAAATATTTGCCGGTGAATTGAAAATATCTTTTATCTCAGCTGACATCCTAAATGCTTACATAGATTATTTTAGCAAACTTTACTCGAATCAAGGAGAGCTTATTTGCAAACCGATAAATGCCTCCCTTAAAATTATTAATTTACCCGTCTCATTGGATGAGGATGCTAAAAAAGCTTTGACGAATCAATTTCGGATTTTCAATCTGCGCCAAATCCTAGGTAGGGATGGCAACCCTATCCAGGTAGGGTTATGTTCCGCTCCCATTGATCGTGCCCAGCTGTTGTCCAAACCCAGTTCAAACCCTTTTATCGGATTCAATCTGAACTTTACTATCGTTGATATTGATGAGTACACATACACCCACTGCAGCCGATGTCACAAATGGGGACACTGGGCGTCCAGCTGCAGTGGGACGGCCACATGTGGGATGTGTGGCTCTTCGTCCTGCCTGGCGATTAATTCTACTGACTCTTGCAAGGCCCCTCCATCCTGCACCAACTGTGGGGGGGATCCATTCGGCCTGGCGTAAAGACTGCCCTACGTTCAAAGCCTACAAAAAAAGCTTTTATTAAGCCTTCAAAATACAAATCGGCTGATTCATTTTCTACTATTTCCGTTGCTCAGAGGATGAGTGATTCAGAAATATCACTTATGGTAGACAAGAAAATTATTCCTCGCATAATAGGCTTGAGAGCTTTATACTTATGGCAAGTACCTACCCTAGATGGAGCTTTTATTGGGAAGGGCAACCTTCCTGCACCTTACTCTGCCAGGTAGGCAATCCCCTTTTCCAACTAATCCATCACAATACAGAGTACTCATGATCCTTTTTCACTGAATATCCTTCAGTGGAATTCGGGAGGTGCTTCTACCCATAGACTTCTATCCGGTAGAGACGCAAATGTTATAGTCCTTCAGGAGACGCGGTCTATCCGTCTTCCCAGGACATTACTCGATTTATCCCAAAGCAAATCTGTTCCCACTATACTCCGTACATAAGACCACCTCACTCCTCTTCATCTCAAGGACTCTTGACCTTAGTTAAGTGATCCTTAACGTCCTCCCTCCTATTAAATTACTCGTGTCCAGCCATGTCTTGTCTAGTAGTTTCACTCTGTAAGAACGTTAATGCCTCAGTCTAGCCAATGTCTACATACGTCCAGGTGAGATTTACAAGAACCGTGACCTTCTGGATAGTATTATCGACAGTGGCTACGGCATGATACTTATGGACTTCAACGCCAGAACTCGTCGTTGGATCAACGCAGCAATTCACAGAGCTAGGAACGGTTATTTTATTCACAAACCACATTCTTTTACCTTTCATTGCACATCATCAAATTTAATCCTCGACATTTTGCTGCTTCACTCGAGGTGGTTGCTTAAACCCCTCTGTACGGAGCAGTCGCGCAACAACTGTTCACCTCTCATGACCTACTTCATTGGAGAATTGAGGAGGATACGTTGCTTCGAAGGAGGTTTCACTTTGATCCAATCAGAGTAGCCCTCTTTCAGGCGGCTATCACACTCTATCCCCGAATTGGAAATGAGAGTCTTACCGAATTTAATACATACCTATATTCGCAAGCTACCGCGATTCTATCGACTACCCTTAAAGGTCGCTTATACAATCTCACTCTGACAAAACTCAAGGTTTTAGCAAAATTCCTCAAACTCCCTTATCTCTCTGCTTCCGCCAGACAGACTCTCTCGAATGAATACTGGAGCACTAGATATAGGTTCCAGCTGGGTAGGGATAGGGCGAGTATTGCTCGTCTTAACCCTTCTCAGTCTTCCTTTTGGAAGATTTTCAAGAAGGATAAATTTGTTTGTTGGAAGGAAATGGTATTGGGTTGGATAGGTAATATAGGCCTTATAAAAGTTTTAGAGGAGTCACTAGCCTTACACAACTATAGAGCCACTCAATCACCTCAACCAATCCCGCCTTGGTGTAACTTCAGGAGTAGGGATTTATCTGTTACAGATTTCCTAAACTCCTGGGTTCTACTTCCGGGGACCTCCAAATCCGTCACTTCACTTTTTTCTCAGGTATGCCAGCTTCTGACAGCCGACCAGAGAAGAGAGGTGGCCGTCACAATGCTTTTAGCCTCCCCATCCGATGTAGCAGGCATCAATATAAGTAAAAGAGTTTTTATATCTAAGAAAAAATCGTGCTCATGCCCTAAAGATTTGCGACCCATTTCAATTCAAAATGCCATCGTGTCGATTTACGAAAAAGCGCTTGCGCGTAAAATCCGCGACCATTTAAGTAGGCATAATTTGATCACTACAGGTATTCATGGGTTCGTCAAAGGTCGCTCGGTCCATTCAGCAGTAGGTGAGGTGGAGCAGTTTTGTCGGGAGAATAGCCATCGTTTAGTTGTGGCTGTTTTTCTTGTCTTTTCTGCTGCATTTTACCGCATCTTCATTCCCTTTGTGATCTTCTCTATCAGGTCCCTTGGATTGCCTGCGAGAATTGTGAACAGGGTAGAGATTCTGCTGTACACCAAGCGATTTTATTATGAAGATGACCCTGATGCGCGTCAGTTCTATCCTATTACGGCTGTACCTCAAGGTTCCCCACTCTCTCCTATGTTGTAACTTGCTGCCTTCATTATCCTATTTAAATCATTTGAACGCGAACAACGTATAGTGGTGTACGATGATGACACCACAACCCTTTTTACTCGACACAGGTGTAAAGACGTAGTCTCTGACATCAGCCGGTTCTTTTTTAGATTAAAAGACCAGCTCCCACCATCCAATCTTTTGTTAAACTCCGCTAAATCGCAGGTGGTCGTCTTTCATGGCACCCCTGCAACAAAGCAAAAACTTAAGAGATTAGCACTCTCTGCGCTCTCCTCCATATTTACCTTTGAACCACTCCCAACCTTCACAAGTCGAGTAAAATACTTGGGGTTCACTGTTACTGTTTACTGGTCGGCGAAAGTTACCTGGATAGACTTAAACGTATCCTGAAGAAAGCTAGGTGGGCCGTGAAACGGGCTCAACATTTGTTGTTGAATACTAAAACCCATATGCGCCTTTGGGGCACCAGGGCTATCTCGGGATTAGTCTTATTTTCTAGACGACGTCCGCCAGAACAAAGTCTAAGGTTTCTTAAGCTCCTCGTATATCGTTTACCCAGCATAGTCCGTGCCGATTAGATTTTTCGGGGGGGGGGGTGAAAGGCCCCCGGTGGTTCAGTCGGAAGGCGGCGTGTTGGATCCGTTGGTTGCTCATATCCCTTTGGATTTGAGGCCATAAAAGTATGAAAGGCGCTGAAGATTGTAGAAAGAATCTTTTGTTTGCTAACTGTCTACTGATCTGAATGTTTTGACTTTTTCATGTATTCTTTTTTTTTAAACTCTTAAGTGGCAAATTTTTATGGATAATAAATAATATACTTTGCATTAGAATAATATACTAGATAGTTTTATCAGAGGAAATACATCATTAGAATGTATTTGGCCTCGCTGCTATGTTGGGTAGAGGAGCTAGGTTCCGAAACCTGATAACTTAGCAGTTCCTCCTAATGACTTCTAATCCTTATTCTGATACAACGTTTGTTATTTATTAGCCAATTCATAAAAATTGATTTTTATTTTTAATTTCAGTTTATAATTCATCTTGATATAAATTATATAAAATCTTATAACAATTATTTATTATTAATTTTTTATTATTTAACTATTTAACTTTTATTTTGCATTATTTTTAATTTGCAATATAAAATACGTAGACTCAGTTAGCTTATTTAAATTGTTATTTTAATGTTCAAATAGTTTTATTATCCAAGGATATTTAAACCTATTTCTTATTTGTTCATTTAATAAATGCTTTTCGATTTTACTTATCAATAGTAGCTTAAATTTCTCAGCCACAATGTGGACTAATTTGTCGACTCTAAACAGGTCACTCTTGTATCCTACATAATTTAGTTTATTAAATATTAAAAATTATTAAAATTTGTTTTTCTTCTAAAATTAAAATTTTTATTTAAGTTTAAATAAACTTAAAACATTAGAAACAAATGTAAAATCAATTGTTATCTTTTAATTTACAATTATTAAATGTTTTTGAAGATTTAACAGATGACACATTCTAGTAGCCTATCATTGAATGATAGCAATTCAGCTATGCTATCGGCGATTTGCACCGATGATGAGACGCCGTATAAATGTAAATATTGCCTCAATTGCTTCAGCTATCAGCACGTTCTTATTCAGCATCAATGCTTAGGACATGACCACAGCTCTCCTTCAATTTCAACAGATAGGAACATGCATTCTTGGGCAGGGCAGTGTCCGACTAACTTAATCACAGGCGGAGAAGACGAAAATATTCCAAATCCATGTACAAGTATATATCTTTGTAATAAATGCAGTTGGACATTTGAATGTATGAAGGATCGTCTTTCACATTTACGGCGGAAACATCAGTTGCGGGATCGTATTTGCAGGATGTGCTTCCTCAATTTTGAAAAATGGGACAATCTCGCTGCTCATGAATTCACTCACGAATTTGATATGTCACACAATCAATATTCGTGTCCGATATGCCAGGCACTTTTCGAAAACTCTAATTGCCTTGATTTACACATGAACAGATTGCATAATTTAAATTACTATGACATGTTTGAAAATTAATTTTAATGTACTTTTAAAACTGTTTTATTTATTAGAGAATGTTGTACATTTCCAAATCTTTTATTGTAAAGAAAATTTTGTTTTACGAAATATACACTACAGTATATGCTTCCATATAAGCGTTGCATGCGATAATATAAGTTGCAAGCGTTCCATATAAGCGATACAAGCGTTGCATTCGGGCCTTAACAAACTTGTTAATCGCTTTTGGAATTTCGCATACGAGATATCAGAAATACGTGCGTTTCAAATCACCGATCTAAGAAAATTTTGTTTTACATAAGATAAGATAAGGATTTTCTTAAACAAAACTTGTAACCGATAAAAAACGTGTTACACAGAACAAAACATGCAAGAGAAGACAAAAATAATATCAATTCGTTAATCATTCAATCTTCTATTTATTCTACGGCCTCAGGTCCAGCGGGATCTGAGCCCTCCAGCTAATCCAACACGCCGCTCTTCGACTGAACCACCTGGGTCTATCACCCCGAAGAATCCAATCTAGGCGGACTATGCGCGGTAATCGCGATATGAGGAGCTTGAGAAACCTTAGTCTTTGCTCTGGAGGACGTCCTCTCGAAAAGAAGACTAATCCCGAGATAGCCCAAGTACCCCAGAGGCGCACTTGGGTTTTCCCATTCAACGACAGATGCTGAGCCCGTTTCAGGGCCCACCTAGCTTTTTTCAGGATACGTTTAAGTCTATCCAGGTCAGCTTTCGCCGACCAGTTCACCGTAACAGTGAACCCCAGGTATTTTACTCGACTTGTGAAGGTATGGATTGGTTGATTAGTCCATATAGAAGATAGAGCTGATAGTGCTAGTCTCTTTAATTTTTTCTTTGTCGCAGGGGTGCCATGAAAGACAACTACCTGCGATTTGGATGAATTTAAAATAAGATTGGATAGGGTCAGCTGGTCTGTTAATCTTAAAAAGAAACGGCTGATGTCCGAAGCGACATCTTTGCACCTGCGTCCAGAGAACAGGGCCGTGGTATCATCAGCGTATACCACTAGATGTTGATCACGTTTAAAATTCTTGAATAGTACAATGGAGGCAGCAAGAAATAAGATAGAAGAAAGTGGGGATCCTTGGGGCACACCTGTAATATGGTAGAACTGACACGCATCAGCGTCGTCTTCATAGTAGAACCTCTTGGTAAACAGTAATATCTCCACCCTGCTAACAATTCTCGCAGACAACCCGAGGGACCTGAGAGAGAAGATAACAAAGGGAATGGAAATGCGGTCAAATGCAGCAGAAAAGTCAAGGAAAACAGCCACAGCTAGTTGATGGCTATTATCCCTACAAAACTGATGCACTTCACCTATTGCTGAATGAACCGAGCGTCCCTTGACAAACCCGTGAAAACTCGGTGGGATCAAATTACGCCTACTTAAATGGTCGCGGATTCTACGCGCAAGCGCTTTTTCGTAGATGGAGATGAGGGAGTTTTGAATCGAAATGGGACGCAGATCTTTGGGACATGAAACCGGAATATGCTTTGGTAAGAAAATTCTGCGACTAATATTGATGCCGGCTACATCAGATGGTGAGGCTAAAAGCATTGTGACGGCCACTTCTCTTCTTTGATCGGCTGTCAAAAGCTGACAGACTCGAGAAGATAGTGGAGCGACGGATTTAGAGGTGCCCGGAAGTGGCCCCAGGAGTTAAGGATATCTGTAACAGATAAGTCCCTGCTCCTGAAGTCACCCCAAGGCGGGATTGGTTGGGGAGATTGAGTGGCTCCATAATTATGTAGGGATAGTGACTCCTTCAAAACATTATCAAGGCCTATACTACCAATCCAACCCAAAGCTCTATCCTTCCAACAGACAAACTTCTCATTCTTGAATATATTCCAGAAGGAAGACTGAGAAGGGTTAAGGTGAGCGATGTTCGCCTTATCCCTGCTCAGCTGGAACCTATATCTAGTGCTCCAGTATTCATTCGAGATGGCCTGCCTGGCGGAAACAGATACATTGGGAAGACGTAGCATTTTAGCCAAAACCTTGAGTTTTGTTGGAGTGGGATTGTAAATATGACCTTTATAGGTAGTCGAAAGAAACGCGGTAGCTTGCGAGGAGAGGAAGGAATTAAATTCGGTCAAATTCTCATTACCAATTCTGGGGAAGAGTTGGATAGCCGCCTGAAAGAAAGCCACTCTGATGGGATCAAAGTGAAACCTCCTTCTAAGCAACGTATCTTCCTCTATCCGCCAACGAATTAGGTCATGAGAGATGGTCTGTTTTTGGCGCGACTGCTCAGTACAGATGGGTTTCAACAACCACATCTTATGAAGCAGTAATATGTCGAGGAGAGAATTAGTTGTTGAGCAATGAAAAGTTGGGGACGGTGGTTTGTGAATAAGGTAATCGTTCCTGGCTCTGCGGAGTGCTGCATTAATCCAACGACCAGTTCTGTCATTGAAGTCACCGAGTAACATGTCATAGCCACTACCCAAAATACGGTCCAGGAGATCACGGTTCTTGTGAATTTCCCCTGGCCTAATATAGATATTGGCTATGCTGATACGTTTACCATTCTTACAAAGTGAAACAGCTAAACAAGACAGGGCTGGACAAGAATAGTTTAAAAGAAGGGATGATCTTAAAGAGCATTTAACTAGGGTTAGAAGACCTTGAGATGAAGAGGCGTGAGGAGGGGTTATGTACTGAGTGAAGTGGGTGTAAATATGCTTGGGGATAAATCGAGTAATGTCCTGGGGGATACGGATAGACCGCGTCTCCTGAAGGACTATAACATCCGCATCTCTACCAGATAGAAGGCTAAGGGCAGAAGCACCTCCCGAATTCCACTGAAGTATATTCAGTGAAAAAGGCTCTTGACTACTTTGCATTGTGTTACGACAGCTGGAGTGGGATGCCTACCTCCTAGCAGAAACTAGGAGAGAGAAAGTTGCCCTTCTCACTCCCAGCCCTACCAGGAGAAGACACTTGCCCACCGGCATTATCTTCATCTCCCTTTGAGGCCAACAACTCCCAACATATATCATCTTTCTTTGCCAACTTCAAGGAAGCCAACTTTTGTTTAGATGATCTCTTCTTAGAAAGGGGGGCTCTCTTTGAAGAGGTAAGAATCGTCGATGGAGGAGAACGGGACTCCTAGAATTTCGCTATCAGATGGTTCGTTAAGGCTCGAATCTCGTCTTTATATATCTGTAGTCTTGCGTCAACAATTTTGAAAATGTCGGTGTCCGACATACCATATCCGTTTGAATTGGATAAGCTGGCAGCGGCAAAGTGAGCCGGTTTGACCGGTGCCCCACAATGCCTTAATTTGTATTCTTTGAAGATAGGACATCTTCTAGATCAGGCCGGGTGCTGACCACCACAATTGGAACACAGATGGGGGAGAGAACATTTCCGCTCATGGACTTCGGAAGAGCTGCAAACCCCACACGTATGGGGCCTAGTACAGTTCGAGGACCAGTGCCCCCAGAGGTGGCACCCATTGCAATGGGGGTATGTTAAGTCATCAGCATCTACGATATTGAAAGAAAGATTGTACCCCAGAAAGGGGTTACATTTGCTTTTAGCCAGACATTCCGCCTGATCGACTGCGGTAGAACAGAATGCTATTGGTATAGCCTGGCCTTTCTTGCCCAGGATTGGGCGAATATTATGAATTTTGAACTCAGATGTGAGAGCAATGATATCTTCCTCCGTTGCGAAGGGCGGAAAATTATTAATTTTCAGAGTCGCCTGAATAGGCCTGTAAGTAGTTGACCCAAATTCTTTTAGGTGTGTTTCGAAAAATTCTAGGTACGATGCTGCCAGATCTGGAGAGCTGAAAGAAACCCGGATTTCGGAATCTAAATATTTTATCGAATTAAATAGAATTCTCTTCTTATAAGAGCTTGTAAACTCTCTCAGAAAAATATTGAAAAGATTCTTCCTTTCAAATGGTTGAAGAAGTCTGATTATTACAAGATTCACCACTTTAGGCACAGGAGGGAGTTCTCCATCCGTGCTTGAGATTAAAAAATTAGACGAAATAGGACTAACCTTGTTTTCTTTGGCTTGAAAATTCGATGTTACATTGGAAATACCTGAGTTCCGTTCCATATTAGCTTGATTTTGTAAGTTGTTTGAAGCACCGATGGTAAATTTTTTTACAATTTAAATTTTTTTCTCAGCCACAATGTGGACTAATTTGTCGACTCTGAACAGGTCACTCTTGTATCCTACATAATTTGTTTTATTAAATATTAAAAATTATTAAAATTTGTTTTTCTTCTAAAATTAAAATTTTTATTTAAGTTTAAATAAACTTAAAACATTAGAAACAAATGTAAAATCAATTGTTATCTTTTAATTTACAATTATTAAATGTTTTTGAAGATTTAACAGATGACACATTCTAGTAGCCTATCATTGAATGATAGCAATTCAGCTATGCTATCGGCGATTTGCACCGATGATGAGACGCCGTATAAATGTAAATATTGCCTCAATTGCTTCAGCTATCAGCACGTTCTTATTCAGCATCAATGCTTAGGACATGACCACAGCTCTCCTTCAATTTCAACAGATAGGAACATGCATTCTTGGGCAGGGCAGTGTCCGACTAACTTAATCACAGGCGGAGAAGACGAAAATATTCCAAATCCATGTACAAGTATATATCTTTGTAATAAATGCAGTTGGACATTTGAATGTATGAAGGATCGTCTTTCACATTTACGGCGGAAACATCAGTTGCGGGATCGTATTTGCAGGATGTGCTTCCTCAATTTTGAAAAATGAGACAATCTCGCTGCTCATGAATTCACTCACGAATTTGATATGTCACACAATCAATATTCGTGTCCGATATGCCAGGCACTTTTCGAAAACTCTAATTGCCTTGATTTACACATGAACAGATTGCATAATTTAAATTACTATGACATGTTTGAAAATTAATTTTAATGTACTTTTAAAACTGTTTTATTTATTAGAGAATGTTGTACATTTCCAAATCTTTTATTGTAAAGAAAATTTTGTTTTACGAAATATACACTACAGTATATGCTTCCATATAAGCGTTGCATGCGATAATATAAGTTGCAAGCGTTCCATATAAGCGATACAAGCATTGCATTCGGGCCTTAACAAACTTGTTAATCGCTTTTGGAATTTCGCATACGAGATATCAGAAATACGTGCGTTTCAAATCACCGATCTAAGTTAATGTCACAATGAAATGTTGTTGTAATCCCCTATTTGAGCACAATTTATAGATCAACAATTTCACAATTTTCATATATCGTCTTGGCATTTAATTACTATAAGATTAATATATTCATAAAATTAATATTTTTAGTCAGTCACTGATTCATGTCTCCGATCGCAAAGATAGATCTATCCATTAAAGCAGTGAGCATCCTTTCGGTAAATATAGAAATAATTTGGTAAATAGGATGAATTTTTATATTAACAAATTATGCTAACAAACCTAGTTTAAAAATATTGAAGTCGGATTAAATTTGAATAAAATGATATTTAAAATAATATATTTTGAATTCGATATCATTATATGATCATATAATATGTAGGTTACATATTAAGGTTACATATTACTTTACAAGATTAAGGGAAAATCGATTTATAATGCAGGTAGCATAATATTACTAACATTATATTCAATATTTTAAACAACATGAGGATTGTAATAAATTATTATATCTATTAATTTATCTTTAAATTATTATTCATTAACGCGGAAATTGTGGATACGATAAAATTGTAATCTATTGGTTAAGAAGATTTAGTGTAACATTGTATGAAGAAGCATTTTAAAATAAACTTTTCATATCATGAAAAGAAAAGTTTATCATGTTCCTCCTCCAAATGACCTCTAATCCTTATTCTTATACATCGTCTGTTATTTAATAGTAAATTCATAAAAATTGACTTTTATTTTAATTTTCAATTTTAAATTTTAACTTGATATAAATATAAATTGTATAAAATCGTATATAATTATTTGTTATTTATCTTTATTGTTATTTATATATAGTATAAAATGCGTATATTCCGTTATCTGATATGATCTGGCATTAATAAATAAATCATAAATGATTTATAAGAATTTCAAATAACTTATATCAAGTTAAAATAATAAAATTTAAAATAAAAGTCAATTTTATTTTTAATTAATTAATAATTTAAAGTACGTAGACGCAGTTAGCTGATCTGATTTATCCACTTTTGATCTGCTTTATTCATTCGCCACTTTTATTTTTATTCACAAAACTATTTGATAATTAACGATTTTTATCGTCAATTAATTTTTATTTAATTTTATTTACTTTTATCGTTTCTTAATGTTTTTACATTTAAAAATACAGAAAATGCATTAAACAGTGAATAAAGTCCAATGAGGACTTTATTCAATGTTGAGAAATAAAGTAGAGGAATAGAGGCCGACACCTGATAACATAGCAGTTCCTCTTGATGAACTCTATTTCTATCCGAATACATGTTATTTATTAGTCAATTCATTACAAATGACTTTTGTTTTAAAATATATACGTAGACTCAATTAGCTGATTTGATTTTTTTCACTTTTGATCTGCTTTATTAACTTTATTCACTTGTAAAAGTGAATAAAGAAATAAGGGAATTATTCACTGAAATAAGTGAATTTATCCAACAGTATTAGTCCACTGAAAACTTAAACAATGCGGATACGGCTTCCTTTAGTAAAAACTCGTTTCTTTTTATATAAGTATTTGCTATAAATTGTAGAGACATGCAAATTTCACAATGTAAATTTCACATTCAAAATTTCACAATTTTCCATACTGAACGCATACACTTTGTAAGCATATTATACATCAAATACTTAGTCAGTTCTGTGTACATATCTTTATTAATTTGATCTTTCTTTTTATAATTGTTTTTTTTGGCTCCACGAAATTGCAGCCAAAATATATTATTCGTTAATGTCCTTGAATTACAGTGAAATACTAACCAGAATTAAAATTAAATACTCAATTATAATTTAATCAGTTTTAACACCTTTTAAATATTATCTAATCAAATATATGTGTTTTGATTTAGTTGCTGAAATACCCGGACTCATTGAAGGTTCTTCGTTTAATAAGGGACACGGACGATTTTTCTTAAAACATACCTTTATTTATATATCGTATAAATAAAAATAAAGATCCAGTTATCTGATCTGATTTGTTCTGCTGACAAGTTCTTATTGACCTTTATACTTTGTTTTACTTTATATAAATATATAATCGTATTTTATCATTAAATAATAATCATTTAAAATAAACTTTTTATATCATGAAAAGAAAAGTTTATCATGTTCCTGCAAATGACCTCTAATCCTTATTCTGATACATTGTCTGTTACTTATTAGTCAATTCATAAAAAATGACTTTTATTTTAAATTTCAATTTTAAATTTTGATTTGATACAAATATCAATTGTATAAAATCTTATATAATTATTAATTATTTATCTTTCTTTTAAATTTATATATAGTATAAAATACGTAGACTGATCTGATTTGTTCTATTGACAAGATATTATTGACTCGTGGACTTTGTTTTCCCGGTAATATAACCTCTATTAGAAATACTTAAACTATGTTTCTTGATACGGATTTTTTCTTTTAATTTGCCAATTTAAAAGAAAATGCCAAAACTTGATAACATAACAGTTCATCCTGATGACCTCCATTTATTATTCGAATAAATCGTATATTCTTTATTAGTCAATTCAGAAAAAGATTGAGTTTTATTTTAAATTTCTATTTGAAATTTTAACTTGACATAAATATGAATTGTATTAAATCTTATATAATTAGTTATTATTTATCTTTATTTATATATAGCATAAAATACATAGATCCAGTTATCTGATCTAATTTGTTCTACTGACAATTTTTGTAGTCCCTAGGCTACAAAATTTGTTATAATAAATTTTACTTTATTTGGTATAATAAATTTTACTCTATTAAATAACAATAAAGGTAATCAGGAAAGGAAATAAAAAGAAAACATGTGTCATTTCTATCAAATATTAAAAGATATTTTAAGAATTCTGGTTGAGTGTTTGAACAATGATTCAATTAAATTATAGCCCATATGCATTCCTTAACAATGACATAAATTCATTATTTTTCAGAAATTCTCTTGATATTTTGCCTGATTGTCCATAAATGCATTTCAGATTCTAAATCAATTTTAAAAAATGTAACAATTAGATACTGGGATATGGAATGCCTTAACATGAATTGAAGCATTTCTTGGTATTTTAAAAATCCTTACGGTTTCTTGGATTGCTGACAATCCAAGAGATCGTAATTTAATTCGATATATCGCAATTTATGCTAGACACGAATCTACAAATCAGAGTGTAAAATGGCCAATTCCAGACAGTCTAATACTTAACTGAAGCAATCGTATTATCCGACATGGTCCTGCTACCATGAAATGTAACGTATCCAAAAGGAGATCAAAAAAGAGATCGTGCTGGTCTATAAATTACAAGTCAAGCATACAATATCTTAGTAGCGCTCGAATTGTTCGTTTAACATTATAATATTATATAATGAAATATTATATTATTAAATATTATAATATTAGATAGTATATTATTTATTATTATAATAAAGAATATTATAATTTTTAATGTCTCTTACAAAATTAAATTTTTGTAAATTTATAAAAAACCGGGGGCGACAATTTTGTTCCCAGTTTTAAAATTAAACCTTTTGAAATATAAATATAGAATTACTCTTAGATACTGAACTTGCATGCTCTAATAATTCTTTTTACAAAGTATTATTGGAGCACGTAATATTATAATAATAGATTATAATATTAGTATTATATGGATTAATAGATCTTCGGAGAACTACATCAATATACTTGTTTCAGCTAGTGTTAAGGTGCCACCAATTGATAGAAGTCATTATCATTTTACTGATGATTAGCATAACGACGAAACACATGTCTAGCGTTCTGTTTGACTTCGATTACGCATAATTTGAATTTATTAAATGAATAGACGCACAAGTAAAGAAAGTAAATGTAGTTATCATTTACAATAATAAATTGTTTTGCAAGTTTTAATCTTAAACTTATTGAAATATAAATGGATTAATTTTTATTTAGCATTATTTTTTAATTTATAGTATAAAATACGTAGACTCAATTAGCTGATGTAATTATCTATCTCCGAAATTAATAAATTATTATTTTTTAAGCGAAAACATAATCGCATATAAACACATTATATATTTTAATAAAATATATTATTTTAGAAATAATATATTCCATTTTGGCCTTTCCCTTGATAAATATCGGGGATAAATACTGGACAGAGTAATAATTTAAAAATTTATTTTGATTTAATAAAGTATTTTTTTACAATTGAAAGATGTAGTGCAAATTACAAACACAATGTTTTCAAATTAAACGTCATTTTCAACCGAGTCGGCTGTGTCGGTTTCATCGTGCTCTGCACTATCTTCAGTTGTTATATCCTCATTGCTCTCGTCGTTTTCTACCAAAGTTTCATAATCGGATTCTTCGTTTGATTTCTCATTTTAATCCGCTTCCAAATCCACATACCCGTCTGTGTCATTATGTATTGCTTCTGATTATTGTTCTTGCAAGTCACTTACAACTGAGACTATTTCACTAGTTCCGTCGGTGATAACATTATCGTCTTCGTCTCTTTTCTTTGGACATCCAGCTGTCATTTCTCCTGACAGCGCATATATGCCATTCTCAGTCGATTTCATCAAGAAAGGATCTTCCGTTCCATCCATGACGTCTTCATCTAATCGGCGTCTTCATCTAATCGGCCCTGGTCATGACGTCTTCATCTAATCGGCCCTGGTCATCATCGTACAACATTTCTTGTTCATCTATATCGTGAACTTTACCTTCTGTCTGGGCAGCGGACACGGTAATGATCGCCTCCAGCATACATGCCACATTGCCCCTTTGAACAGCAGCGCTTAGACGCTGTATGAGGAATGAACCTGCGCGCTGGCTTGCAGTGACCCGACCTAGCCTCTTTCCCAAATTTTGGAATAACTTGGTGGCCGAAGTACCAAATGCTCCAAATGCCTCGATAGCTAATGGCACAAATGAGTATTGAGTATGGTCAATACAATCGTACTTGTGCGTTTTCAATTCTTCTGCATCCGTTGAGACACATCCTGTGTCATCAATTACACGAGTAATGTGACTCTTTGCCAGCGCGTTTTGACATGTAAATTCCCATACCAAGAGCTTTCCGCTCTCCCATGGTATTAAAGATCCACCATCGGGTCGTTTGCCGTCAATTCGGCTGAGATCATTTAGCTCCAGTCGACAGGGGACGTCGGCGGTTGTAAGTACCATGTCGATTAGTTTATTAACCTCATCATGGCGGGTGTAACGACTTCGTGTTCTATGGCAATCCAATCCATGTCTTCCGAAGCAGTCGATTCGTGATCCACAACCGCATACCTGGGTTGTATAGATCGCTAGGCCCAAACTCAAAGCGACAGCAATTGCCATGCTATTCTCGTTCAGTCGAGTTTCAAACGCGGTTATCGGTATTGCCTGAAGAAATGCTCCTGAAAATGGAAACAAAACTGCCTTCAGTCGTGCTATGCTTACCTCATCCGTTGCGCTTCGAACCAGGCTTTCGTGACGCATATTTAGCAACGCTTGAGTTCACTGTCTATGTAGGTGTGTTTCCAGTGAAATATCAGCCCCGCATATATCTGTCACTCCAACAATCCCTGTACATAAGCCGCGTCGTCATCTGATATAAAACCAGGCCGAACTTTTTGTATGATTGAACCCATTAGAATTTGAGATCCGCTTACCGATGCCGAAAAGGCTAGCCCGGCGGTATTTTGCATTGATGGAATTCCCAGTCTTCCGATTTTAACCGATAATTTTGACTGATTCCACGCGCTGTCGTTTAGCGGGATATTAAGAGTGTTTTACAGGGCTAACCGTAACATTCCGTCGTATCTCTGGATTTCGTTGCTTTCGTAGCATGGCGAGCATCGTAATACGTGGGTTACTTTTATAGGGCGAATGCATTTAACAGGAACACCGTATCTTTTCTTACCAGCAACTTAAGTCGTGTGATTGTTCGGTCTAACTGTATTGTTGCTTGTTTTAAATGCTTGTCAACCGATTTATTATCGCCTACTGGAGCTCCAAGCATTTCAGATACGTCTGACTGATTAGTTTTGCTTCAGAGAGAACATACTCGATCGCTTTGTACAGCGATAAATCCTTTGTGATAACTTCACATTTGTCTGGATTTATAACCAGGCCGAGAACATAACCTAAATCTGCTATGAGACGAATATCGGAGATCAGTTTGGTGCTGTCACCCCCAACCGTAAAGTCATCCATGTACCACGCAGAAATGGAGATAATTGTCGATTCGACCATCTAATGTACATCATCACAAAATAGCAAAGGCCTAAGCGGATCGCCTTGATGTACTCCCTGATCTGAAGGCACCGCAAACTTTCCGAAGTAAATATTGATCGGTTTTGCGTACAATGTTCTATTCCACGGCAGAATTACTCGAAAATCGCGTCCCGGCTTACACAATTAAAAGCGTTCTGAAAATCGATCTTCACAAACGCGGATCCCGGTGTCAGATCGTTGCGCAAAAAAATTACGCGTTGCATGGACGATGGCTTCCGCTCCACTTTTTACACCGACTCCAAATTGGTGAGACATTAAGAATTCTAACACCATATCAGACACTCGGCGATTTGCAACCTTGGCGATTATTTGGCGCAACGTATTCCCTCATAGCAATAGGTCGAATACCTTGTTTGGCTTCCTATGGGCTAAAAGCTTTGCACCGCAAAAGTCCGGGGATACTGAGAGTGGTTCCTGTCTAACCAGTGCTGAGTTTACAAAATAAGTCAGCGCATCGATATGTCGACTTCCGTTTATTCCTGCGGATGGTCCAATTTAGCCGAGTAAGTGCAGTGCGCTCAACCTATCGATGCCCGAAGACGAAGCTCTTCTAATGATCGCAAAGCTGACACGATGAGGAGTCGGGTAACCGGTGGCAAATCGACTACAACACCATCTGACTGAGTTGAGTGGGATGACGTTTCACTGTTTGGATGCTTCGCACGCATAATGTTAAATAGCTGTTCGTCTGGAGTGACAATGTTATTGGCAGAGCTAGTGAAGCGAATTGCCCCAGTCACGTCCCCATCGTTGATCTTTTCGAACACTCTTCAACAGAGGCAGTGTTCTTCTCGCTCAGCGGTATTTGAGCCGTCAGCTTCTTTGCGTTTCGGTATATAGAGAGCCATAAGTTCAGCTAGTAGATATGCTCGGTTAAATGTATTGCACCGTTCACGCATGTAGTCGCTCAACGCTTTTATGACGTGTCCACCGGTTTGCTTGGGTGGAAGTGCAAGCGCGTATTTTGGAAAACATAGAAGTTCAGCCCATATCCATTGTTCTAAAGGCATCTTCACGACCGAGGTAAGCAATGACGCTAATTTTCTAGCTACGGCTCCTCTGATTCCCCGTGGGATTGTTCGTACTGTAAGTGTTTCCGCACTCATCCATCAATTTAAAACTGCTTTTACACAGATATCATTTGTAGTTGTGTCTTCATCTTGTTGAAGATGGGAGATATCAACGCTGTTGTGGATAAACCGTTTTGAAGGTGTGGCAATAGCTACCGGTGGCATATCCGAACCGCGACATCCCGGGGCACGGCCATGTTTACGAAGAAGTCCACTTGCTATTGCGACGAAACTACGATTGGAGACTGAACATCGTACATTTATAGATGACAGTTCTCTGTTTTGTACGTTTTGATAATTCGGGTTTAGTGCTTTCATGAAGCTTTTACTATTGATGTTGGGATGATCTACTGGATGTTGTGTAAGAGTATCCGGTAAATCTTCGGCTATATTCGTTGTTCGTTGTATGTTATTAGCCACTGACGAAGCCGTAACGCGGCGAAAGTTTATAAACTTCTCACAGGTGAGCGCATAGGTTAATTGTATGTTTTTTATATTGTATGTCTTTTATATTTTTATATTTTATATATTATAAAGTATTTGATTAAAATAAAAACCAACTCAAAAATACAAGTATGCATCAATTTTTTTTAATACGAGCGTAATTAGTAATGTATGATTATTTTAAGTTATTTTTATTTCAAAATACGAAAACTAAAGATAACATCGGCAGATTATTTAACGTGCCGATGCCCACCGTATTATATATATATATATATATATATATATATATATATATATATATATATATATATATTCATTGTAAAACAAATATACTATACCTTTTTGTATTAAGATATGCTTTGTTTAAAATAGAAATGTTAAAATGACATACTCTAATGAACATTCGCATATATAAAGCTTGAAATGTTTCCCATCGTAAATCATAAATGACCATTGATCCATCAAGAGTGCAACCTTTATAATCATTCCAGCAGAAGTCAGGTGATAAATACTCGACCAGGTTAAAGTTAGATTGAATATCCTTTAAATCCTAAAAATGAGGTATGCTTATTGTTAACAAATATGTAATTTTAAAGAAAACGGCATACTCAGGAATATCTAATTATCTATTATCTAATCGCAAATTACGAAAAAGAAAAAATTAATCAAATGCCATCAATTGATTTTAAGTACACACACAATGTATGGTACTGTTCAAAATACATGAGTAATATGCCGATGCTTTAAATAAATACCTTTTAAATTCCCTTTAATTTTATTTTGAGAGAAATCCGTACATCACGTTCTATTTGTAAATAGCCAAATGAAAATATTTAATAATCACGTCATTACAAAGAACTTTACTAATAAGTAATGTGGACACCTTGAATGGCATTTATTATACCTAATTTGAATATACAATATTTAATGTAAAATAGCCAAATGCAAATATATTAAAGTTCTTTAATATAAATAATATGTATAAAGTATAAATAATTAATAAAATTAAAAAATAATATTAATCGCAAAAATTTACATAATCTATTGGCTGATAATATAGTCAATAAATTTAATCAATAATTTACGTTTATCTTTATTTGTTGAAGATAACTCTAAATATTAATTTTCTTTAATTAATATTTAATAATATTAATTATTGTTATAATATATCATAATATTTAATAATATTAATATTATATGAATATTATAATAATTTATATTATAATTTCCTAAGCATTCGTTGTAGATAACTCTAAATATTAATTACCTTAAGAAAATTAATAGATTCCGAGAAGCTAACTAGAATCTATTAGCCATATTAATTATATAATCTATTATCTAGAGAAACAATCATTTTCACATAAACTGCCACTATATTTTGTATGTAATAGCGTAATTACGAGTATTTACTTTTCATTTATAAATTTGTCAAACAGATAGTTAAAAATTGATATAGCGTAAATTATTTTATTTTCAGAACCCAGTGCTCGATAAAATATAGACTTAAACAAATCGTAAATTTCAATTCTTTAACTTATTAAGAATATAAAGCTTTATATAAAAGAAATTCAAATAAAATATTTTCACAAATCCTTACGTTGTATATTTCAAATCCTTACAA
This sequence comes from Pomphorhynchus laevis, assembly GCA_012934845.2. NCBI lineage: Eukaryota > Metazoa > Acanthocephala > Palaeacanthocephala > Echinorhynchida > Pomphorhynchidae > Pomphorhynchus > Pomphorhynchus laevis. Next base: position 49,224 of record WNNJ02001451.1, on the reverse strand, counting down.
CGTAAGGATTAAATATAACTAGATTTCGAGAAACAATCGTTTTCACATAAACTGCTACTATATTTGGTATATGATATTTTATATTCACGTAATTACGGGTACATTACTTTTCATTTATAAATTTGTCAAACAGATGGTTAAAAATATTTTCACACATCCTTACGTTGTTTATTTCATCACGCTTGAAGCCTCTATTTCGGTGATCAAAGAATATAACAGAAAATACTGTCTTTTGAAATGATGGTCTACAAAATAAATCCATCAAATAGTTGGAATAATTTTGAATCGTCTAAACAAGTTATGTAAAATGTGTTAAAATTGTCATGGTTTATTCTTTGCAAATATACTTTTATCCTTTCTGAGCGACGTAGATCTCTATTAATGCGTTCGCTAAATATCATGGTAAAAAAGCAAATCACGAAAATGTCGCTATCCGGTATTTTACTGGTTACAGTTTCCAAGTCCTATTTTATAAAAACAATATTATTGATAAGATATAATAGATCAATTTAATATTATCTTTCACGTATAAATAAATTTTAAAAATAAAATCGTAAACTTAAATATAAATTGTATTACTATAAATATAATTTTTGTAAAAATTATATTTTTAATAATAATTTTTAAAATTATTAACTTATATTTTAAAAGTATAACATTTATTATTTTAACATTCATAACATTTCATAACATTTATTTTCTCTCACTGTTTAAACGCTCTATTTGAAACACTCTTTTTAAACACCATGTTTTAAACGCCTTGTATATTATTTACTTAATATACATCATATAATCAATATACACAGTATATATATTATTAATAAAAATACGTAGACAGTTAGCTGATCTGTATTGTTCTCAAAATATTTCAACTCTCTTTATATTCAGTTTAAAACAATTAACTACGCTGTAAAATTTTCGTTGTTTCCCATTTTACCATGAATTAATTAAATGATTGGTCCTGAGTTGAAAAATTGTTCTTCTCACATTATAAAATGTATGCTGCATCTATCATGTTCAATAATCGATTTTATGAAACCGAACTTTCTGATTCATCTCAGCTTTGAAAGGTCAAATATCTCAATTAAGGTGTAACCGTAAATGATAATTTTTGTATAAAATTAGTAAACATGTATTTTTCTATAAGTCGCAAAGTTAAGAATCCATAATTACTTTTAATAAATAATCATCAATAATACAGTGTGATTTACCAATTTCAGAGTCCCGCTCGCTATCATTTGAATTATTCTGTAAACTATATTGTTTACTAAAGATGATAAGCTGGTATCGTTTATATCTAACTTGATTGCATTGCACCAAAAGTATCCCCAAATGTCAAATAAAGTCTAAATTTAAGAATTCATCAAGATAAGCTCTTCTATATATTATATTTAAAAAATCTTTAATTAAATTGGGAGATTTAAGATATTTATAGACCTTTATAGCATGCATCTTAATTTTACCTTAAAACCTGTAATTTTCGAATTAAATTACATTATTTTGTATGAATTATTCGATAAGTCTTAATTATAAATAAAAAAATCAGTTTTAATTAAAAATTTATACAAATAATATGATACTTTAGGAATTATTATGAAATTTGCTCCTAGATAATAATTTGAAGTAAATCGTATAACGAGCAAATTTTATTTAATTTATAATAAGATGGAACTTGACGATATTTTTAATTAAAACAAAATTTTAATAATTAATATAATTAAGATTTAATTAATTATTATATAAAACATTATAATTTATGTTAATACAAGTATAAGATTAATCATGTAACCTGATAACTTTGATAACCTAAAATTATAAACTTTAAAGTTAACAAAATATTCTGTTTCAATTTTATGTTTTCCTCAAAAACTCGCAAATTAGAACCGTTTCATTTTAAATGTAATTATTTCTTATAACATAAGAAAATGCATTTAATGAAGCAGATAAAATTTCTACATTGCCTATTACCACTGTAAATATCTATATCTCTTCGTAAAAATTAATTAAAGATAAATGGAAGCTGGTGTACTCAAAACACATTATTTTGTTATATATACTGATACAGCAAATAGTTTCTTACAAGGTCAAAACTATCATCTGAAGATGACATATTGAACTGTTAAAATAATTTGTGATTCAATTTGCTTTATGGAATAAAGAGGTGATTACTCTTTTAATTTTTATAAACGTTAGAGCAAACAAATTAGAAAAGATATTTTAAGTATAAACCAACAGCCATAAAATGTAAAATCGGGCATAATAATGATTTTTATTGTTTTGTTCTTAATTATGATGGCGTAGCGTGTAATTGCTAGTGTTCCATTTACGTCATTGTAAAAATGATTTAATTGTAATTTAATTTTTTAATATTTAATTAAAAAATTAATTAATTTAATTTTAAATATTTCATATTTTTTTTGTAATTTATTAATTTTAATTGTAAACTGTAGTTGTGGTGGACAAAGAAGGCATATTTTTAAAAAATACGTACATTAAATATTGTGTATAATTGTTTTGCTGTCAGTAATTTATTTTTTGTATTTATTACGTCATAGAGCCTATCCAAAATCAAAGTTAGCAGTCGATAGGGAAATTCCAACAATCTATAAATAGGAATAATATAAAAAGAGAAAGTAAAAATAGAAAAAAATAACCTTTTTATTTCTTCAGATGCAGTGCTATTTGTTTGTATTGAGTCATTATTTAAATACATAGCTTTGCAAACAAAATTTAAATTATTTGTATCATTTTCGATTGTAGCTACAAATAATCTTTACAAATGATAAAACTAGAAAAAGTGAAAATCACTGACTCGTAGAGTTGTCATCGCCGCTAATTGTATCATCATTAACATCGTCAACAACATCATAAACGTTCTCTATTCAAAAATAACCATTAACAATTAGTAGATATTTATTTAATACAAAACAAGAAAATTAATTACTCCAAAACCGCACGCTTTAAAAAGTTAAAGTTCAAAATATACGCATTTGTATCTAATGCAAAAAATATGCAGAAAACATTTTTAAATTAAATAATTTGAACATGTGGTATTAAATGCTTTAATTGTGAAAGTTAATGAATATGCAAGACACTGAACTTCCCTACAAGAAATCATTAGATTCTTAATTTTAAATTTTGAGCAGAATAATTTTGTAGTACGAGATTTTTCAAAATGGTAAGAGATACTGATAAGTAGTAGCGTCTAATTGAAGGGACTTATATACATCATATACTTGTACAACATTTGGTTAAATTAAAAGAACCAATATACTAATCAGATCATGTAATTGAATCCACGTATATTAAATTACTAATAAAATAAAAATAATGATAAATAAAAAACAAATAATTAAATAAATAATTAAATAATATATAATTAAAAATATTTAATAATTTTATAAGATTTCATATAACATACATCAAGTTAACATAAAAATTTAAACTTAAAATAAAAGTCAGTTATCATGAATTGACTAATAAATAACAGACGATGTATCAGAATAAGGATTAGAAGTCATCAGTAGGAACTACTATGATAACAGATTTTGGCCCCTATTAATCGATCCAATATATATTTAAAATCAGATATATATTACGCCAGCAAAGACGTTTGAGCAGTTTGCATTGTGATAAGTTTTAAAGATAATTGAAACTTATCACAAGCTAATTATAAGGGTGTGTGTTTGAATAAACACATTATAGGGTTTTTAAACAAATTGCAAAAGAGAGTTTGGTTAAATTTTATATACCTACTTATTTTAAAATATATACAGTGTCTTTATAACATGATCTGCAATCCGGGGCGATTTAAAAGACGTTTTAATCAATCTAATTGAATTAAATTAATAAAATCGGAAATTTTTCCGTTTTATTTATATATATATATATATATATATATATATATATATATATATATATATATATATATATATATATCAGAATTTGGTGGAAATCGACGCTCTGGGTCTGTGGTAGACTACATATATATTTTAAGTATAAAAATGAAGCAGAGATTTGAAGCAGAGATTCAAATCTCTTCTTCATTTTTAAGCTCTGCACCTGAGCTTCGTATAGCATCGTGAGGAATTGCTGGTGTCTTTATAGTTATCACAAAAGCAGTCGAAACGTACCCTAACCACTTCATCCGACTGACGATGACTGCTGGGTGGTTAGGATCGTCTCGGAGTGATACATTAGACTGATGGAGCTAATGATCGAAGTCCAGTTATTTAGCAGCAAATATGGATTAAAAATCAATCGTAGCCAGCTTTGGCTCCTGGACCACAGTTTCAAGCGATTTTTCGCAATAACAATTTATAAAATGACGCATTCCTTCAGGAATCCTGTGAGAAATTCAGTGCCCTCGTAATCAACGGATACGCATTTGTGCCTTATATAAAGAATAACTAGAAGGTCCACACACGCAACAAGCCAGTAAAAACGTTTCTGCACCTGAGCTTCGTATAGCATCGTGAGGAATTGCTGGTTTCTTTATAGTTATCACAAAATCAGTCGAAACGTACCCTAACCACTTCATCCGACTGACGATGACTGCAGGGTGGTTCGGATCATCTCGGAGTGATACATTAGACTAATGGAGCTGATGATCGAAGTCCAGTTATTTAGCAGCAAATATGGATTAAAAATCAATCGTAGCCAGCTTTGGCTCCTGGACCACAGTTTCAAGCGATTTTTCGCAATAACAATTTATAAAATGACGCATTCCTTCAGGAATCCTGTGAGAAATTCAGTGCCCTCGTAATCAACGGATACGCATTTGTGCCTTATATAAAGAATAACTAGAAGGTCCACACACGCAACAAGCCAGTAAAAACGCTTCTGCACCTGAGTTTCGTATAGCATCGTGAGGAATTGCTGGTGTCTTTATAGTTATCACAAAAGCAGTCGAAACGTACCCTAACCACTTCATCTGACTGACGATGACTGCTGGGTGGTTATGATCGTCTCGGAGTGATACATTAGACTGTTGGAGCTGATGATCGAAGTCCAGTTATTTAGCAGCAAATATGGATTAAAAATCAATCGTAGCCAGCTTTGGCTCCTGGACCACAGTTTCAAACGATTTTTCGCAATAACAATATATATGGCCATATATATGGCAATATATATTTATAACTGTGGTCGTAAATACTAAAAATTGCCAGATTTTCAGTAAAAAAATTCAGATTTTCAGTAAAAAAAATTGCTTTAATGAATAGTCATACCGTTGACTGTAAAGAAATTGTAATCAGCGTGATCGTGCACAACGCTTGGATCTGTTAAAGCAACACTTGTATCGACATTTACATCTTCTGCCAATGTCAAATTTGAGAACTACAAATGAAAAGCATTTTAAACATATTCGATTAACTTAATGGATATTTGATGTTTAGATGAAGTTTGCATAGTAATATGGATATGTTAAGTATTAGAGCAGATATTTAATACTTAAAAGATTTACGAAATGCGAAAATGATCAATCAGCGATATTAAATACTAAATTTTAATTTTAAACTAAACATTAAGACTGTAGTAAGATAATTTGATTATTGTAAAAATTTATTAGTAATTAACTATTGATAATGCAGTCAAAATAATCTTCTGGTAGTAAATTTAAAACAATCTTTTGATTCGAAATTAAAATGGCGTATACATGAATATATTTTAAGTTGATCAGTATATCTTACAAATTCATATATAATTCATAATGAATGAATCGAGTATTTGTAATACAAAATTTAATATTTTGAGAGTATAATTTAATTAAAAATTAATTTTGATTTAACAATCGAGTAATATATAAAATAAAGTTTGGTTTTATTAATCTGCGATGGTGTTTTTTTACGGAAATTTTTCACTGATGATGTTTGATAAGTTATTATTTGACAGCAAAAATTATTTTTATTATAAATAATCGAACTTGTTAAATAATTTATTTTCAAATAATTATTTAACTTTTTATTTCATATAACTCTCTGAAAAGAGACCTCGAGGTAGCCTACGGTACAGGTTGAGAGTTCAAATCTCTAAACTGGCCGAAGACCGCCTTGGGCTATCTGAAAGAGAACTCTGGTCTGTCGCCCAGGGTTGCGATGTCTGGGGTAGTTTATTTCGTGCACTGCCTCTACGACCGACACCCGTACCAGTGGTTGATGGAAAAATCTTGTATAGCTTTTGCTTTTCCTTGCCAAGAAATTGTTGTTGCAAAATAAAAAATTTAAAATAAAAATCAATTTATCATTCTATAAACTAGAATGATATTTTAAATCAAAACTTATCAATCGTTGCAAAAATAATGTCATTACAGGTATTAATTAACCTTTAGAAATTCTTACAGTAAATGCTCCTCTATTTAATATAAAATGATGATAAATTATTATTTATTGTTGATGTGTTGTTGTTTATTTCATATAAAAATATACAACTATATAACCAATACAATTGATTAATAAAAAAATTTAATAAAAAATGCTTATCGATTTAATAAAATTTATTGATTAATTTATTTGATAAATTTTTATTACATTAACAAACTATTTATTTATTATTAATTATTATTTATATTATTTATTTTTTTCTTGTCAAGAAATTGTTGTTGTGTTGTTGTTTATTTCATACAAAAATAAACAATTATATAGTCAATACAATTGATTTTCTAATACAATTGGAGTTTTACCAAAAGTATATTTTTTGTCAATATTTTGCAATTTGTTAGTAAAGAAATCAAGAATAGATCAGTATCAACTTTACATTTGATGTTTATTTATAATACATCAATGTGTGGTTTTGTTTAATTTACTATTTAATAATTTGAACAATCATTAAAGAAAGTGTTAACAAAATATTTTGTTTTTTTTCAGGTTTCTTTAAATAGTGATCCACAAATCAAGAATGATAATTTACAGACTTATATCTTAGAAGTAAATAAAATTCTTAATGAATCATTAATTATTTATAATTTATTATGCAAAAGCAGTAAAAAACAGAAAATATAAATTATTTGAAATTTTAGAGCGGAATCAAATGATTTTGATTAAATAATTTGATCAAAATCAAATTTGATTAAATTTTCTATTTGACATTTTATTGTTTTAAATTTATACAAATCAGGTAAAAAATAGAAAATGCAAAATTGAAGATAATTTATCTAAAAATTAATTAATTGTTAATAATTTTTAATTGTATTATCACTTTTAGATAAAATAATGCTTCGACCATTTCGCTTTAGCACAAACCTCTTAAAAACAATGCCAAATGTGGATACAAGGTTTGATCAAAAAGTCAAATGTTATGTTATGCTAATAAAATAATTCAGAAAGGACACTACCTTGAAATAAAGATAGTTAATCTTTATTTAAAGAAAAAGATTTATTACAACTTTTATGTGATCCATTTTATTAATCAATAAAACTCATCAAGTTGGTATTTAATAGTGCACTTTATAGAATATAACTTAGCATTTAGGAATCAGTTAATTGTATCATAATAAGGTCTAACAAAACGCAATTGTACAAAGAGAACGAGTTGTTATATGGGCAAATTCAAGCAAAAACGTTTTGGTTGTAACATGGATTCATCTTACTTACATCATAAATATGGCCCGCATTTTCCAAAAACACCAACGTGTTAAATCTCTCATACGCTTTCTTTGATTCAGATATTTCCTCAATTTCGTCAAAAGCTACATTCGTTTCAATTGCAAACTTGTCGATACTCAGAGATATTTCGGGATATGCTAATAACAAACATTTGAAATGATTGACAAATTTTTGTTGTTTAATGGAGATGCAAATCTTAAAATTTTAAAATACAATCTTTAAATGTACTAAAATCAACTCAATGTTGCTAATTTGAAAAATTTAAAATACGATCTTTAAATGTGCAAAATTAATCAACTCTATGCAGCTAATTTAAAAATTTTAAAATTCTAAAAGAAATGGATACTTTCAATATTCATCAATAGTAGCATGCCCTACAATGAACTAGCTTTGTGAAAGCAAGATTTCCGAGTTTATTCGCACATGCAATTATTCAAAATACAATTCAATTGTACAAAATCTTTATATACCAATAAAATACGTATATGCACAGAAGAAACTGACTATTCTTGGATAAATATTACATACAATAAATTACACAACAAATCATTAGTGGTTTTTCAATTGGATCACCTATTACAATTTGGAGCATACGTAAGAGGAGTTAAATGTGATAGTAGAGATATCCCACGTGCTTACAACTATTTTGAACAAATATTGATACTATAAAGATACAGCGCAATTAACTACATAAATGGAAGGATGAAAGGGTCTTTGTCATCTCTGCCAGAGAAACATTTACTTGACCTCTTGTCTACGGTTCGTCTTTCACAAGTTCGGAAGAAACTGACTATTCTTAGATAAATATTACATACAATAAATTACACAACAAATCATTAGTGGTTTTTCAATTGGATCACCTATTACAACTTGGAGCATACGTAAGAGGAGTTAAATGTGATAGTAGAGATATCCCACGTGCTTACAACTATTTTGAACAAATATCGATACTATAAAGATACAGCGCAATTAACTACACAAATGGAAGGATGAAAGGGTCTTTGTCATCTCTGCCAGAGAAACATTTACTTGACCTCTTGTCTACGGTTAGGCTTTCACAAAGTCGATTGTTACACATTGACTAATAAATAATATAGTGGTTTTAAATAGATAAAATTGATAAAATTGATAAACTTATAAATTGATAAAATTGTTGTTAATCCAAATTTTTGTGTGTTTACTCCTGTAAGTAATTTTAGCTGCTAAAACCCGAGTTTATTGGTACATTTAATTATTTGTGAATAAAAATATAAATAAAATATTTAAATTCTAACTTTAAAATAAAAATCGTTGAGCATTAGTGTCCAGCTTAGCTTGTTTTATATTAGGTTAAAATATAATTATAGATACGAGTATTTTTAATTTTAATATTTTTTTATTTTAACTTTCGTTATTTGATAGCTTTCGACTGCTTGTCCTTTTTTCAAGCATACATTGGAATGTTAAATTATACAAAATATTTTAAAATATTAAATTATATTTATTGTTCATCGTTACTAATTTCTTCTTTCCGGTAAATTTATATGGATATTTTCAATATTCATCAAAAACTATACGTTTCATTTATAAGAAATAAATTTCATTAATATGAAATTTAATTTATATTTTTTATTTCATTCTTTTATATTTATCTTTCATTCAATAATAACTTAACAAATAAGTTAAAAATAAATAAATTAAAGACGGATTAAATCTATCAAAAGTGCTATAAAAGAGTATTTGCTAACTTCTTAAATAATTAACTAAAAATTATAAAGTTTCATTTATATTATATTCATTTATATTTAATAACATATAAACCCTGTCATATTTTTCAAACAATTAATAAATAAAAAACCGATCGAAAACTAGTTTTAAAACATTGAATTAAAAAAATTAATTCATTTATATTATATCAATCATACTTATATTACATTTCATATCAACTTTTAAAATTAATAATTCATAAATATTGATTTAAGACCATACTAGTTCATTAATATAATCAACACAATTATCCAAATATCAGAATTTTAACTATCAACCTGAATACCAGTTGCCTTCTGATAAAAATAAAAGTTTTAATTAAAAAAAAGGTGAAAAATAAAATATTGAGAAAATAAAATTTTCTCAACTTCTTGCAATTATGCTAGCTACTATTAGATATTTTTTCTGTTTGGAAAATAGGCCTCGAAAAGTAGTTCGTTGGATGTCAATTCACACTATATATTATATTAATTATATTATATATATTATATTTGTATGATATATAGATTCAAATCGTTTGAGCGGTTTGTATTGTGATAAGTTTTAAAGGTAATTGAAACTTACCACAAGCGAATTATAAGAGTTTGTGTGTTTGACTAAATTTGTATACCGGCATTAATTTGGCCTATTTGCGCTTTTCGAAAATTAGTATACATATCATTCAAGCATAACAATGTAAGAGATTCTACAATAACCGATATAGCCTTAAAGATCGAAGTGTATTGTTAAGCATTATTCCCGTCTTTTTAATTAAAAATTCAATATGAATTGAATTAATAGCAGATAATATTTGATTAACTTATAACTTTTGCCGTACCGAAACCTACTAGCGTATCACGAGTAAATCAGTGCATTTTGAGGGTATCCGCGTTGTTAAATTTTTAAGATGTAGCAATACCATGTATTGACAATATTGCAATTAAATTCAAATTTGAACATTACATTAAATTAATAGTCGATATTTATAATCGACAAACAAACATAAATATAGTCTCGTTTTTAATTTAAATTTAACTTCAGTAATGCTATTGATTGCGTAAATTAGTATAACATATATTATACTTCTACAATAACGGATACATTTAACTTCTTTATAATATCAGTAATATCATATATCTTATAGCTTCAATAAAGCCCTTAAAGATCGAAGTGTATTCTTAAGCGTCATTTCCGTCTTTTTAATTATATTATATATAATTATAACATGCATGATGTAAATTATAATATAATTATAATTATATTACACAGTCATGATGCTACTGACTATACCAGTACAAGCTAGAGTTGAATGACCTTTGTTACATTTTCTTATTTAGATTTAAATAACAATAAAATTGTAATTGAAATGTTAAAGTTTATTCCCAAATATAAAGTTTTATATATTTACGTATTATGTATGATTCAAACTTTTTTAATTCAAAATTTCGAATTAGCCATTTTTTTAAATTATAATTCTTAAATTATAAATAAAATTAATTAAAATTATAGACTAATTCTCGAAAGTTTATACAAAGGAGCACAATATAAAAATGTTTAACGAAGACTTACCTCCGAGAGTCAGAATATTGTTTAATAACATGATATAGGGATAAAAACATTTATCTTCTTTTATCTGAAAACATATATATTTATCTCAATATTTTAAATCTATAGGTTACCATATTAAATATAAGATTATTAACAATAAAATCGCTAAAATCAAATGTTTTGTGTAATTCATCTTCTTTATCGCTGTCCAAAATTAGAGACAATTTATTTAGCATTGCAAACAGGTACCCGCAATAGCAATTAAACGACATCTCGTTCCCTTAACAATGAATCAACATGTGAGTGATAAATTCTCTTTTAATTTTATATTTCGCTAGAATCTAGCTTCTTGAATCAATTAAATCTTCAAATAAAATATTTAATTTTTGATATTGTTGAGAGAATTTTAATTTTTGAAATTTATAGCTTATTTACAAATATGAAATATCAAAAACTTTTTGAATTAAATTGACATTTGCTCGTAATTGAAATATTCAACACAAAATATTAAAAAGCAACTGACATAATAAAGAATATTAAATATTAAAAATATTACAAAGTATAACGAGGTTTTACATACAAACTTATCTATTAAAAAGCTGAAACAAATCCATTTTTTGCCGTTTCTTTTTAAAGTACAAATAATAGCCGTACCTTATGAAAAAGGTACGGAAATAGTTAAAAAAATAACTGATCAACATTTAAAATTTGAAATTTTGGAGCATAATAACGTTAATTTCGAAGGTTTAGTGTATGCAACAAAAAACAACCTGGTAAGTGCTGTTGGTAGTAGGTAAAACTCTAATATTGGCATAACGCTCTCACATAACTATTGTTTATCTCCTTCAAATGTGCAATTACTCTGCACTTGACTTTAAGTTAATTTTTATTTTAATAATTTTGTTTTTATTTTAACGGCGATAAATATTTGTAAATAAAATGTACTTTTTATTTTTGACTAATAAAAGGTATTGTAAACGATAAAGCATCTAACTATTTGCTGTTTTTTATGCAAATAAAAGATTTTTTAATCCGGTTTGATATGTTCAAGTTTTTATTTTTTAGTTAGATTATACATTATATGTTTGTATTTTTTAGAAGTATCTTGATCCACTTTTTCAAGTTTCGAATTTTGAAGCAATCAAAATACTAATTTACTTTTAAATTTCGACAGCTGATACAGAAACAAGACGTCAATTTGTTCATTATTGAACTAATTGACGAAAACGCACAATTTAAAAGAAAAAAATCACTCTTGTTTTTCTGAATAAAAAATAGATTGTTTGATCCCGCATTAAAAGGATGCGGAATCAAATGCTGTTGTATAACCGCAACGACATTTGCTTTTATATTGTAGCTAAAATATACCATATCAATCCTTAATGATTATATCTGACGTATTAGCAGCGTCAATAAATAATAGCGCAAATAAATTGAAGACAATTGTAACATTGAAACACATGAATTGTCATCCAATATTAGGGACTCGTGAATTAAAAAGTATCATTGCCTTCGCATTTTACTGCAAAATTCTATATTTTAAAAATAAAACAATTAAAATTTTTGCTATAAATGTTTAAGGTCACCAAATCAAAATTGAATGAAGACGTTAAAAAACGAAGACACAAAAACACTTGCCCGTTAACAAATATGCATTGCCTGGAATTATAGCTAAAAATGAACTCGGATAGGATAACAATTCTTTCTTTAAATATTTGACGAAGTCATTGTATTGTTCATTTGTCATCTCTAAAGATTATTTTATAAATAATTGTAAAGAATGTGTAAATAAACTAAGACAAGCATAAGACAATAAAGAATAAGACAAGTCGATAAGCTGGTCTATTTAAATAAAAATTTATTAAATTATCAATCAAAGGATATATTTATAGTGAGGCAATTGCAATTTTAAAATTGTATTTAAAAACAGTTTATTTCCTTATTTGAAATTAATAAATCACGATATAAGTATATAATTATATATTATAATTATGTATATTTCAACATGAAATAAAAAAACTAATGTTAAAAACTATAATGTAGATAAGATAACATTATTCTTGATCGTAATTTGATTTTTTTTAACAAAAACATATTTTTAACTTTTATAGAAAATCGTTTTGAAGGCAAACTAAATAAAATATAATTTAATAAAATATTATTGAATAAATACAAATTAAATACAATATATGTTTAAGTACTCTTTTAAAGTCTTAGCAACAATGAATATGCAAAGATCGAGCCAACTATTTTATCTATAAATATTGTAGAAATAATTAATCGTAATTTTAATTAAACAATAATATAACAAATGATGGAAAAGTGAGTATAATTGCCACTGAAACTGATATATCGATGCTAGAACAATCAAGTTGCATTTACAAAATGTCTAATTAACGGTTTATTGGTAATAAATCCAAACATTTATAATTTAATATAATTTAACGTATAACATAATATTTTATATATAAATTATATATAAAAATATTTATTTATTTATATATTTAATTAATATTATTTAATATTTAATTATATAAATATTTATTTATAAAAGTATAGTAAAAGTACATTTTAAACTGCACAATGAAAAGGTTTATGACAATAAGAACAGTTTACGATCGTAAGGTAATAACTTTAAAACATCTTTATATCCAGCATATTTGAAATCTGATATTTTCTCAAAATAGAAAAATTGAAACAGATAAGACAAATATACCAGATGTACCAGATGGTTCTAAATGTATCAGTTGAACAATATCAAACATTTCTATAGTGTGCTTGAATCTATATTTAGATATAATGAGAACATATACAAGATACCTGGATCTTAGAACCTATACTTAGATAGATCCTATACTTAGATATAATGAGAAAGATATACTAGATACTTGGATACTTTTAATCTATTTAATCGCTTTTGCACCCTTAAACTTCCCCTTCGTACTTTTTTAAAAACAATATAAGATGAAAAAAATTAAAAGAATTTTAAAACAAATGAAACAATGAGATAAATAGAGTTAATGGGGGTAAATAAAATTAAAGGGAGCAATGAGTAGTTAAGGGTACATTTGGTTAAATAGAGTAAATTAGGTTAAAAGGGGAAGGGATAAAAATGTTTAATTGGGAAAATAATGTGAAAGGGAGTATAGGAGGAATAATAGAATATTAATATATAATATGACAAAGAATAGCGTTAAGAAAGTTAAATAAAATTTAAAGGGCAAAGGGTGGTATGAGGGATAAAAATTATCGTTTTATTGGGTAAATGGAATGCATGGTGGTATAGAGGGATTAATGGAATATTAATGACAAATACAGGAATATTATTTTACGGAGAAAATATGATGCCATATTTCTCGTGGAAAACAAATCTGGTACGAAATTTTCATGGCAAAAAGATTTTATAGCAAAATGTATTTGATAAAAAATATATTATATTTTAATAATATTATAATATTAAAATATAATTAAAGTAAAAATATTTGTTTCTAACTTTAATTTCGCTAAATACATATTACATAAAATAATATTATAAAATATAAAATATTAATATATAAAATATTTATAGCAGATAAATATTTTTAGTAAAAATATTTGTTTTGTTTGTTTATTAATTTATCTTTATTTGTTTTCAGTGATATTGGAATCCTGATAATGCAATTATTCCTTTTAAAAATCTATTTTTCAATTTTGATACAAAGAATATATGAAAATATTTATGAAAGAACGTTGACAGAAAGAAAAAAATGAAAATAAGTTGAAAAAATAATATTATTTAAATAAATATTATATATAGAGACAATTTTATCTTTATAATAAATATATAATTTTATTTTATAATAAATATATTATATATGATATTTTATATTTTTATGAATAAATATTATATATTAAAAATCAATATTTTATATAAATATAAAGTATATTGTACTTATTTTGCAAACGAAACCATTCCCGAAGTAGAAATATTTTAACTTGGGCATAAAAAAATAATAAATCATTATATTTAAATTCATACATTATTTTAGGTTTATTGTCGTGTCTCATAATTAATAGCAGATACTAATGTAGCTATACTTGTTACTGTGTATTGATTTTGAATCTCTTCTAATCACATGTTCTATGATATATTTTATAATATATCAAAGAACATAATAATGTATTATATTTACATTATTATATTATAATTACCGAGAATTAATTGCCGATGAAATTCTATCAATTTCTCGTGATTTGTGATTTTCAAACTTACTTGAAGCAAACTTCGAGACTACATTGTTATCGACCTCAGAGTGTATTAGCATCATTGCAAGAATGTATATTGATATCATTGGCGATGTATTATTGCTCTGATCGAAATTGACAAGCTTGAACTGAAGGAAGTAACATCAAAAATATAATTATTCAAGTAGCTATTTGGTTACGTAGAAATTAGAAGAAATTTCAATTCCAAGTAAACTTAGCAAATTTACTGTAGAGTAAATCACGGCTGGGCTATGATACTGGGCAACAACATGATTTAATACTTGCGTCAATAAATCGAGCTCAGTAACTTGTAAGTCAGTATTTGCAGTATAAAATAGCGATAATTTCATTGTGATAATCTCGATTATGTACGATAGATAACTATTCTATGGAATAGAATTACAGGTAAAAATGAGAAATAACTTACCTTTCACAAGGGCAATGAGAATGTACAGATACTTGATAATCAGATGAATGAAGGTATTCACAAGGGTATAGTGAAATATCAGACAAACTTTTACAGACATCTAAAAATCGACGCTCGTACACACTGACACCATCAAGCATCGCCAATTTCAAAATGTGTTCAGGATTTCTTATTTTAACTGCAAAAAGTAAACATACAGTATTTTAATATTGTATTTTATACAATATTTCATTGTACAGTATTTTCAATAAATAAATGTTCAAAAATCATTTTTTTCAATAAATGTTCAAAAATCATATTATAATATAAACAAATATAAGCAAACGTAAGCGAAATATAACGAGCTTGGTTATGTACCATCACATTTGTACCTCCATATTTCGTGGTGTATTCGTTTGAATCAAATATACACCACGAAATAGTCAAGAAGCATTAGAATTTAGTTTTTAAATTTTAATTTAGTTTTTTTACACTTTTATGGCGATATAAGGAAAACAATTATCTAAATGAATAAAGCACAATATTGTTTTTAAATAATGACAATAAAAATAAATGTTAAGGTCAAGCACTAAAACATATTCTCAATCTGTGGTTCTGAGAATCGTTGGTTCTCAACCAGCGGTTCTTTGTTATCACAAAACAGAAATAAAAAAAATATTAAATTATTTAATAATGATTTAATATTATTATTAAATTATTGTGGTCTTTCTGTCTTGTCGGCTCTCCAGTCATTTCAACCGTCTTCTGCTTGGGCGCTGATGGCCTGAGTCCTTCTCATCTACGTGAGCTGGCTAGTCGTTCGAGCGGTGTCGCAGTAGACATACTACTGAAATCTATTTGTGAGCTAACAAATAACATCCTTGCGGGTAAAGTGGCAACCTCGATCAGGCCTATATTATGCGGAGCCAAGTTTCTGGCTTGGCTCCGCAATATACGTTTATTGGTAATAAATCCAAACATTTATAATTTAATATAATTTAACGTAAAACATAATATTTTATATATAAATTATATATAAAAATATTTATTTATTTATATATTTAATTAATATTATTTAATATTTAATTATATAAATATTTATTTATAAAAGTATAGTAAAAGTACATTTTAAACTGCACAATGAAAAGGTTTATGACAATAAGAACAGTTTACGATCGTAAGGTAATAACTTTAAAACATCTTTATATCCAGCATATTTGAAATCTGATATTTTCTCAAAATAAAAAAGGGAAGGTGGAGTCAGACCTATAGCTGTTGGGTGTACCTTCCGCCGGCTAGCTGCTAAGGTAGCTTGCAGATTTGCTACCGAGAGAGTGGTTGACATGCTTCTTCCAAATCAACTTGGCGTCGGTGTGCCTGGGGGTGTCGAGGCCGCAATTCATGCAGCGAGATGTTTTGCTGAACACGGTTTGGTAGGCAATTCAGCGATGGTAAAGTTAGACTTCGAAAATGCCTTTAACTCAATCAGCAGGGGCGCAGTCCTTCAGTTGTGAAGAAGGAAATCCCGGGGATCCAGGACTTCGTGGAAATGTGCTACGATTAACCAAGCACACTTCTCTTCGAGTAAAATGTGATTGATTCAAAAGAGGGAGTACAACAAGGGTATCCTCTCGGTCCTCTCCTGTTCTCACTTACCATCAACAGTCTGACCCATAGCCTTTTGTCACCATTAGCTCTTTGGTATCTGGACGACTGCTGCATAGGGGGAGAAGTTTCCACTCTAATCAATGATATCGAACACATTCGAACTCAAGGAGCAAAAATTGGATTGTTCTTACGGCCAGACAAATGCCAAGTGATTTCTATAAAAGGTACCTATATTTAACCTCTACTTGATATAATGCCAAACGTAAAAGTCTGTGATGTGTCATCCGCAGATTTGCTAGGCGCTCCGCTTTGCGCCGGATTTCACCTAGATATGTTCTTGGAATCCGCTATCACACAACTTCAGCAGGTAGGCCGAAAGTTCTCAAAACTTGCGAAGCACGACACCTTCTTCATGCTTCGACATTATTTAACGCTACCAAAGATCAACTTCCTTTTACGCTGCGCACAATGTTATATAAGCGGCCTCGTGAAAGCCTTCGACGTGGAAGTTCGCAGTTCTCCGGAGGAAATCCTTAACTTCAGGCTCTCTGACATAGCCTGGCGTCAGCTACCTGTTAAGATGAGTGGACTGGGTGTTTTGCGTGCGAAAGAGTTATCTATACCGGCCTTTTGTTCATCTGTTTCGCGTACGAAGGACTTAACTGCGCTATTAATCCCAGAGCATTTGGCAAATCGCTAAGGCACTAGTGACCTTAACTACCGAACGGCGTCAGAGAGTTAAACCACTAAATTTGACCTGACTGTTCCAACAGATACAACCTTGCAAAAACGTTGGACAACCCCATTGTTTGAGAAGAAATTCCGACACCTAGCAGCTTCATGCGCCTTTCCCAAAGATCTGGCCCGCTTGCTAGCCGCGTCCACCAGATGGTCTGGCGCATTCCTTAATGCCCTACCGATAGCTTCGATGGGTACAAAACTAAACGACAGTTCAATCTGTCTTACATCAGCCCTCCGCCTCGGTATTCTCAACTTGGTTTCATTTAAGTGTGAGTGCGGCGTCGTATCAGACCTCTCTGGTATTCACGGGCTAGACTGCCCCAGAGTGGTTTCTCGGCACAATCGGCACAGTGCTGTAAACACACTTATCCGTAGCGCCCTTGCCACAGCCGGTGTCCTGTCCCGCCTTGAACCAATCGGGCTTTGCACAAACGTCGAAAAGAGACCGGACGATGCTTCACTTGTCCTATGGGAAAGAGGACGTCTGCTAGTATGGGACTTCACGTGTCCAAACATTCTTGCTGCAAGTCATTTGCCTAGTGCGGTTTCTGGGGCCGGGGAGAATGCTAGATTGGCAGAGGATCGAAAGAAGGCCAAATATACACGTATTGACGAATCGCAATATAAATTTGTGCCGTTGGCGATCGACACAATTGGTGCTGCCGGGCCGATAACTTAGAATTTTATGACAAAACTGAGCAATCTGTTGGCGGTGGCAACAGATGATCGAAGAGCTGCCAATTTCCTCTTGCAGCGTTTAAGCTGTGCAGTGCAGCGGGGAAATGCAGCGTGCCTGTTATAGGTCGCTCGAGACGGAAACCTGCCAACTTAACGATACTGAAATATAAGTAACGATACATTAACGATACATTAAGTCGATACATCAACTTAACGATACATTTTTTTGTAACATTGATTTAATTAAATTAAATTTAATTAAAAATTAATTATTTTAAAAATTTAATTTAATTAATGATTGAAAAATATTTTATTAACTTAATTTAGTAAAACATTAGTAAAACTAGCTAATAATCTGGGTATAATTTAATAATATAATTGATATATCATTGTAATAACTGTATTAACTTTTTAGTTAACTAAATTGTTTTAATAATTTAATAAAAAAAATATTTAATTCAAATTTCAAGTTTATTTTTAATTTTATTTAAATTATTAAATTATTATTAAATTTATAGTTATTACAGAAACAATTTCACGAAAATGTGAAATAAAATGTTTCCGTGAAACATTTTATTGTAATCCTGATGGTAATAGCAGGATCTATCGAAATATATAATTTTTATCAAATAAAGGATAATTTCTGCTTCTTTGTTCCTGTAATAACTATATATTTGAAATGGAAGAAGATTATGGGTTTAGTATTTATTATATTATTTAATTATTTAATACTCAAATATTTTTTATAATTTATTTAAAGTAACCAAGTTATAAAATGATACAATTATATTGAAGCGTGCTGACAAGGGAAACATTCAGTAACATGGACAAAGAAAGATTATATTTAAAATGCAATAGGTACCTGACGGGAATTATCTGCTGAAACGCTAACCTACAGCGTTAAAAAGCGTTTACTTTTACTTTAAAACGTTTACTAACCTACAGTGTTTACTAACTTCAGAAAATTCAACATTACTTCTATCTAAATCACCTATTCGAGGTAGCGTTTGCTAACTACAAAAGCAGAAAAATATTACTCCGTGCACCGGTATAATAATTGTCAGTTGTAAAGCCACAATAACTGAAAATTTGTCTAAATCAATGAATGTACAGAGTACCGAATCTGATACAGAATATGTGAAACTGTCCTATATAAAGCAGCTATATGAAGCTATACCATATATACAGTGTATATAATGTTAGTTCTAATTATCAGCTTCATGCATACGATATAATATGAAATATAAAAAATCGTTCTTGTAATCTCTTTAAATCGAAAATACATTTTTAAAAAGAATGATTACATTATTATAAAACATTTAAAAAAATATTTGGAATTTTGGAGTAAACAAATTGTAAAACCAACAAGACAATTATGCGTTTTACTTACTCAGTAATAATTTAAATTATTAATTTAAATTAATAATTAAAATTAATTATTAATTATTAATTAATAAGTGTTTTTAATGCTCCAAAATTCCAAATTTAAAATAAAAAATTAGATAAATATGATAAAGTAAATTCAACAAATCTGTATGACCATTAAAAAACAATAAAATTGAAAACTAACTTTCTAAATTGATGTGTTTTGATGTTTCATGTTCAGGCCCTAACACAATATCGGCATAATTATCAAACGGCTTAATCTAAAAATTAATCGTTAGATATTTCAAAAAAAATTTGACATTACCACAAAACAGTCATTTTGTATAACAACACAATTCGGTATTAGTTTTGAATACAATTGATTTGCCTTCAATTCCAAGATTAATGTATCACTCGGTTTTTTCTTCATTAATAAGTTTACTACGAAATCCTAAACAGAGATACTATTTTATATAATGCAAGATTAATCCTAAACAAAAGTGTTTATTTTATGCAAAATAGTAAGATATGTTTTTTTTGTATGAATAATATCAAAGAAATTCAAATGAAAACGATAAATATTTAAGAGTGAAACGATTTGCTACATACAAAGATGAAAAAAGAAATTTGTTAAATAAATTTATTAAGCTCGTTACCGAAAAGCAGCTCTTGGAGAAAATAAAAATATTAGCCAAAACAATATTTGTAAAATGTTTTTAACTTGGGAACTTCAATTATACACAAATGTGAAGCTTGTAGGAATAATATATTATATTTGGCAATATAATATTATAAATTGGTAATATTATCAATGTTTAGGCATTTAAACAGACAATAAAGTGATAACAATCTTAAAACTATAAAACTATATAAAACTATAAATATCTTCAATCTCCTAATTTAATTAAAGATTTTTTAAATATAATATATAGAAGAGCTTATCTTGATGAATTCTTAAATTTAGACTTTATTTGACATTTGGGGATACTTTTGGTGCAATGCAATCAAGTTAGATATAAACGATACCAGCTTATCATCTTTAGTAAACAATATAGTTTACAGAATAATTCAAATGATAGCGAGCGGGACTCTGAAATTGGTAAATCACACTGTATTATTGATGATTATTTATTAAAAGTAATTATGGATTCTTAACTTTGCGACTTATAGAAAAATACATGTTTACTAATTTTATACAAAAATTATCATTTACGGTTACACCTTAATTGAGATATTTGACCTTTCAAAGCTGAGATGAATCAGAAAGTTCGGTTTCATAAAATCGATTAGTGAACATAATAGATGCAGCATACATTTTATAATGTGAGAAGAACAATTTTTCAACTCAGGACCAATCATTTAATTAATTCATGGTAAAATGGGAAACAACGAAAATTTTACAGCGTAGTTAATTGTTTTAAACTGAATATAAAGAGAGTTGAAATATTTTGAGAACAATACAGATCAGCTAACTGTCTACGTATTTTTATTAATAATATATATACTGTGTATATTGATTATATGATGTATATTAAGTAAATAATATACAAGGCGTTTAAAACATGGTGTTTAAAAAGAGTGTTTCAAATAGAGCGTTTAAACAGTGAGAGAAAATAAATGTTATGAAATGTTATGAATGTTAAAATAATAAATGTTATACTTTTAAAATATAAGTTAATAATTTTAAAAATTATTATTAAAAATATAATTTTTACAAAAATTATATTTATAGTAATACAATTTATATTTAAGTTTACGATTTTATTTTTAAAATTTATTTATACGTGAAAGATAATATTAAATTGATCTATTATATCTTATCAATAATATTGTTTTTATAAAATAGGACTTGGAAACTGTAACCAGTAAAATACCGGATAGCGACATTTTCGTGATTTGCTTTTTTACCATGATATTTAGCGAACGCATTAATAGAGATCTACGTCGCTCAGAAAGGATAAAAGTATATTTGCAAAGAATAAACCATCACAATTTTAACACATTTTTTATTAATAAACTTATTATCATACTGCATCTAAAGCATCTAAATACAACAGCTCGTTTACGAAAATATGTTCACATTTAAATGCATTTAGCAAACTAAAGATAGATTTCTTACAGAATTTACAAACACATGTATCGATTCTTGGAGTGTTAAATGTCTTTTTTCTATTAGACTCTTTTCAGGTTGTAAACTTTCCAGAGTTTTGCTAATAGATTATTTTAGAGTTATATGTGACGAAGAATTAGTAAAATCAATAATAAAAAGTTCAGATACTGACATTGTGTCAGTAAATCCTCCAAGCTATAGTAGAATTGGATCTATAGGAAACGATGTAGCTCAACTTTTGCGAGTTAAAGTCGGTAAATCTCTTGTTAAAGCAATACTCAAGAATGGATTAGAGTAAAGAAAGCTCAATCAGTTTAGTGAAATATATCTCTGGACCAGTCGAAGAAAAAAGAGAAAATCAATTTAATCTCAGAGGGTAGAAAATAAAGAGCCAAGTAATAGAACATGAAAATATACATCGTATTAAGTACGGTCGTATTATAGAAATATTACCAACACACCGTTACCAACACATCATATAGATGAGGAAGTATTAACATATTGTGAGGAACCCTATCAAAGGCCCGACTCAAGTCGAAATACACGACATCAACTGCATTACCCTGCGCAACTGCATCAACCCATGCTTCGCGTGCACATAAAAGATTAGACATGCAAGAACGTCCAGGACGAAAACCATGTTTAAAAAAAAGAAAACTATTGGCTGCAATGTAAATATCACTAACCCTTTTATAGTTTTATGGAATGTGGAAGGTATTGAATACTTAATCAACGCTGAGTATTTCAAAAATTTGATAATAATGTTATTAATAATGCAATATACAATGAATAAAATTCAATATATACAAATACAAAATCGAAAACTTGTCAAAAAATATAAATTAAATGCAAACAAAAAAGAACAAGAACAAATTTAGGGTGCTAAGATTTATATGGAAATTGTCGTAGAAAAATTGCATTTATAAGTTTCATTTATCAGCATGAATTTTTGAGAAGCAAATTTCATTGAATTACCCGGAAATGATAACATCGTTATTGTTAGTCAAATACGTGACAATGTCACATTAATAAATCATCTAAATTGTTACTTATTGAACAGGAAGTTTACTTTTAAAGAGTTTAAATCGTCATTAACTTCCTTGTTAAATCATAAAGCACCAGGACCTGAGGATATAACTAATAAACATATTATATCCCGTTTATACCACATCACCGATAATTGACGTAATACCACATAACGGAAAAATCTTACTGTTGCGAAAATGGATTTCAGTAATGGTTCAACGACTGATCTAAATTGTTATAGAGGAATATTCTTACAAAATCACGCATTTAAATGATTTACCTTATTAATAGCAAAGAGTATAAAAGAAAACGTCAAAGGTCGAACAATAACTAACGAACAATATGGTTTCGGAATGCGTATGCCAACAAATACTACATTATTAAGACTACTTAGCACAATACTATTGTCTTTCAACACGTATGGAAAATTAATTTATTTTGTGTTTGCTGATTTTACAAATTTATTTGATATCCTAATTCGTAAAATAGCTCATCATATTATAGTAATAGCTATATTAATAACTCAAGCAATATATTGAACGTATTAATGAATATATTGTATCTGAATTACATAAATAGTTTTGATTAATGTCATATATCTGCTAAACTAGTTCAATCAAGATGCATTTTACAAAGATACACTCTTAGTCATCTGATCTTTAACATGTTTATATCAGACCTATTAGATGCTATCAAAGAATGCAATGATGGCGTTATATCTTTAAACTCATTGTATGTTTACTGTGATGAAAATGAATTACGAGTAAATAAAATTAAGACAAAGGTTGGGAAATTTAGAAACAGGGGATCACTATCAAAACAGGGCATCCTACTTTACATAACTGCTTATTGGAATTTGACAATGAATTTAAATGTCTATGAGTCTTACTTATCTCTAATCTATCATTTACTAAACATGCCACAAAAGTAAGATACAAAATCGTTTGAATCAATGAATGTATACTGATATTTATCTAAACTATCAATAGAAGGTGTTATCATCTATGCAGATTTATGCTGGCACCAATTTCAACTTAAGCTATAGCTTCTGTAGAACCTTAAAATAAACGATTTTACTAATCTTGATGGTGTTCAATGGCAATTCTTTAAACATGTGTTGTCTATATCGTGCAAGACAAAATCAATATATATACGTTATAACCACAGAATATACAAAGCATATGCTCTGATAAGGTCGATAGTTTGGAATTAGAATTTACTTAGTTTGCAATGCAGTATGATAATGTCGTACCACAACCAAAAATAATATACATAACTGTATATCTACACCACTGGAGCAGCTAGCCTGGTGAATGTAACATTGAATCGAGATGGAAATTATTTTTTAAATGTATATCTACACCACTGGAGCAGCTAGCCTGGTGAATGTAACGTTGAATCGAGATGGAAATTATTTTTTAAATGTATATCTACACCACTGGAGCAGCTAGCCTGGTGAATGTAACGTTGAATCGAGATAGAAATTAATTTTTTATAATGCAGAATTATTAATCATGTAAAATTTCAGTGAATTTTTAAACAACAAACATAAAACTTTAAAATACTCATTTGTAGAGCAAGAAAACTTTCTAAATCAAATCATTTAATTACAGCAATGTAATTATCATAATTTAAAATTTTTAAAAATCTCAAATGTAGATCATTGATGATCTAGTCATGGATAAAACGATTGCATTTGATGTTATCATGAAAGCAGTATTGCGTGTATTTACAAATTCTGTGAAGAAACTGCGATATCTATTTTACATGTTTCTTTTGTACAAAAGAAATAAATGACTGAAATACATTGACTCGTTGCGAACAGATTATAATTTTCTAACATATTTCGCTTAATATGAGCACATATTTTGCTAATATTTTTCTCTTTCTAAATTAGTGATTCATTATGGACTAAGGTATCTTATCCCGCTTATTCTGAAACATGACCTGTTAATTTTTGTATCGTGTATGCTGTTTCCCTTAAGTCAAAATATGCTAAATGAACTAATAAATCATCTCAGATAAATATTAAAATAATAGCTTAGATTTTATCTTATAAAGGATTAAAAAATATAAATAAATATATTAATTATAAAATATGTCACATTAAAATAGATAATCAAACAATAAATTGGCGATAATGTGAAGAAAATTAAGAATTCCAGTATAAAAATCATACTTTAGAGTGGCGAATATTAGTAAAATTTGAAATTGCCGTATTAATCATCTCCTTGGGATAAATCTCCATTAGATCTTTTGATGTCACCTTAAATTAATAAAAAGAAAACGTTTATGAAAACTCGTAAATAAATTAACGAAAACATTAAATACACAAAGTAATAATGTGTTTGTTATGACGTAATGTGTTTGTTAGGCCATAATGTGTTTGTCATAATGTGTTTGTTTTTTTAAATAAAAATATTGTATTGATGAAACAATTGAGATTTTCTTATTATTTGTCTTATTTTGAATAATGAACTGATAACATTGTACAAATAAAGTAGATAAAAAAATTTCGAATTTAATAAACTGCTTGTATATTTAAGGTATATTCAATTATAAAAATATAATTGATTAATTATCATTTAATTGATTAAACGATAATTAAAATAATAATTAATAATCTTTATTAATTAAGATTAGCTAAAGTAATAATATATTAATAATTAATTTCTGATATCTTAATTAAAATATCACAAATTAAAAATTTTATGAGCTTCCAAGCTGACAATTTAATTTTATCTAAAATATCTTCTGGTATTTTAGATTGTTGTGATCTAGTCGATTTAACTCGATTAGTCGATAAAAATGTTTTAAATTTGTTAATTGAAGATTCATTGGCCAGCCTCTTTTAGTAAAAAGTCCAAAATCTGCTTTGAAGGTAGAAAGTAAATTAGCATTAGGATACCCTTGGAGATTTTAAAAAATATATTTACATCAATGGGAAAGTATACAAGAAAATTCAAAAGTGTACTATAGAATAAAGAGAAAATTTTACTCTACCACACTTCACAAGGAAAACGCTTTCCAATCATCCTTACAACGTGACCTAGCCAACTCACCTAACTACCTTCAACGTGCTGAAGCATCAAATTTACTCCAAGATTCTCTCGAAGACCGAGCTTCGAACTTAATCTCTAACGCTATAGACCGGCCACACCATGATAAACCTTATTTCTGTCGCCTGTAATCGAGATATAATCCTTTTGGTCATGACCAAAAGTTCATGCCTATAAGTGATGATAGGTAAGAAGACTGAGCGATAAATTAACAGTTTTGCCTGAAGGCTTAGCTATCTCTTTACTGCAACTGATCTGCGAAGTGAACCCATTACTGCATTAGCGGCACAAATATTTCTTTTAATCTCCCTATTATTCCCATTATCGCTCGAGAACAAGACGACCAAGTACTTGAACTTTTCAACGTCTATTAAGACCTTATCACCAATTCGTATCGCGATGCTACCTTATTCCAAGCAGAGAGCATCGGTACAGTTTCGGATTTGCTAACTCTATCTAGAAAAGATTGACTATCTAGAAAAGACTATATCTCGAGTACATGCGACCGAAGTGATGTTGCTTCTTGGTGTGGACGGCTTCATCCTTAGCACAGTCAGAAGTAAGCCAAAAAAATATATATTTTAAAATTATAACTGATAAGGATATAAATTATTTAAGTTATTAAAGACGAAAATATTTTATGATTGTGTTTGAATAAAACAAAATTTATTATAAAACTAAGAGCACTGGAAGTCTTTTCGGCGCCACCTGGGTTGAACCCGCCTATGTCATACTACTCGGCTCTAACATCGACAATCAAGAGGCGATTTACGATGTCCTCCCATCAAAAGTGTCTGACCTCGAGCGAATGAAAGAGCGCCTTAGTTTGGTCTGGGACTATTATTTTCTTCAGATTTTCCATTTTGCTCACAAGAAATGTCTCAACATTACGATTAATATGGTCGTATTGATATATGAGACCGACTTGTCAAGTCTTAAGAACCGACTGTGATATTTTTGAAAAGTAAACATTTGATAAATGTTTACTAAAAAGTAAATATTTGAGAAACCATTAAAATACGCATTTTCTTTCTAAGAGCGAATTTATCACCCGAGAATTTAATATAACAAACTCGGACCATTATCAATTCTCATCTTTCGATAAATCTAATTATATACAATTATTGAGTTCAATATTTATATATATTCAAATTTAAGAAACACGTGCATGTTTGAGTAAAGAATTACTCAATAATTTCATTTATATTTACACTAATTAAATTATTGATTTTTATATATTTAATAATTAATATTTTATATTTAATACGAATGATCTTCAGTCCATTTGAATTATCACAAATTTACATCTCAAATTTTAACGCAATTTTATCATAAATTTCATCTAAGATTTTGCAGCAATAAAATTAATGCATTTAGATTTTATTATTTTAGGATATTATACTTAAGTACAAATACATTAAACTCTTGATTACTGGGTAATCGTTTGTCACACCTTAAATAAGCGGTGTAATTTTCTGTTGTAGAATTATTAATAATTGTTATGCAATTATTAATTTGTGTTCATTCATTTGCAGCCGCTTTCATTGACAAATTGTGAAATTACATTTTTAATGTAATTTAAAAAAGGAGTAAGCATTGATTTTTAATTTATGAAATTTCAACAGGTGAAGACACTAGTTGCTAGAGTTTAAGTGCATTGCTCTAAGGTGGTGTATTTTGTGCCATCTAAGAGCAATAAAAAATTAATAAAATTAATAATTATTTATTAGAGTAAAATTTATACTTATTTATAATTACTTATTTGTAATTACTTATTTATATAAGTAAAATTTATTATATTTTATAATACAATTTCATGTATTAAACATGATATTAATTAATTTTAGGTTTAAAAATAAGCTAAAGTCAGTGCATATATAAAAGTAACAATTTATTTTACTCCATAAATACTTTATATCTATTTGCATTCGTTTATTTGCGGAGCTCAAAAGATAGTTTGAGCATATAGTTATCTACATGTTCACATAGATAACTAGTGAGTTTTATTTTCTACGCTACAAAATACCTCAATTTCTGTAAATATATGATGCTTCATATACTTGGTTAGTGGCGAACCTATGAATAAAAATACATAAGTGAAATCATCAAATTCTTTTAGGCATTGTGTCGTACCGTAGGCTAAATTCTGTTGCTGTCTGATAAGGAAGAAATTTTCAAAGAGTGCACTCTGAGTTCGATAATAAACTGGAAAAAATTTGCGTTTTATTGTTGAAATAGTAAAACACGGTTCTTCTGGGTTAACATGAGTTTGTGTAACTATAAATGCTTTTGATTCATCGTAAGTAGGA
Source organism: Pomphorhynchus laevis (assembly GCA_012934845.2). Classification (NCBI taxonomy): domain Eukaryota; kingdom Metazoa; phylum Acanthocephala; class Palaeacanthocephala; order Echinorhynchida; family Pomphorhynchidae; genus Pomphorhynchus; species Pomphorhynchus laevis. The sequence goes on along the minus strand of WNNJ02001451.1, from coordinate 20,803 downwards.
TATAATCTTACATTACAATCCTAAAGACAAAAATTAAAATAAAATGAACTCAATAATTACCCCTGGAAGATACTCAATAAAAAAGTGATCAGCGTCTATATGCATAACAGCAGTGATGAATTCTGTTGATCTGTAAACTTCACACAGTTTTAGACCGTACAAATTCGGTGATAAATCAAATGAAGTAATTGATAAATTAGGTATTATGGATAAGCTATCGTTTGATACGTCCACTATCGGTTCGAAAACCAACTCAGTTAGAAACCTTACACGCCAGGCTACAGTACGAGCTAAATTTAGACGAGAATGAGCCAATTAAAAATTAAGCTAAATATTTGCATCCACGTAGTTAAACAACAAAGTAGCACATAAAGTATTCGTTTATAAATACGAATATTTATTGTAAGTATAAAAAGAGCAACTGAAACGTACGTGTTTCATTTTCATCTTTTCAATTTTTCATTTTTTTCAATCGATGTTTTATGTGACTAAGTTTGTATAGCATTATGAACTCCTAAATATATCGTCGTGCCATTATTATACCATGTCGCCAAAATATTATTGAACGTTGGTGTAAGTTTGAATGTTTAAAATTTTCGAAAGGCTAGTTATATTTGAACTTTTTGATGACGCTGCACGTTGCTTTAATCTCGCTTAAATTCTATTCTATTCTGCACGCTACTTTAATCCTATCTATAAGCCAATTGCAGTACGCTACATTTTTGTATTAGTCAACCTCATCAGCTACTGATCCAATACCAACGTGTCGCGCTGGCTTTATTTGAAATCAGAAATGATTTCAATCAAATTTGCAAAATGTAAGATGAGTCTTTTATTAAATCTAATTGTCAATACAGCATATGAGTAAAAGTGATCGTTGGCCAACATTAAAAGGACCGAAACCTGAAATGTAGGTATTAGATCATTAGATGATGAGGTCCACCAATACTGAAATGTAGCGTAACGCTGTTGACTTATAGATAGGATTAAAGAAACGTCTGGTGTCATAAATAATTTTATTTTGTAACAATTACTGCACCATTATATTAACTTAAAATTAGGAAACAAACTATATTATCAAACTACTCGTTTGATAATAGTATTTATTATGAAAAATAGATAGGGTTTTAAATTGAAGATAGAACATTCCCCTACCAACGCTGATCTAATTTGAAATCAGAAATGATTTCAATTTAATTTGAAAAATGTAATAATAAAGACTTTTATTAAATCTAATTGTCAATACTGCAGACGAGTCGAGCGATCTTCAGCAAATATTGAGAAAATCAAAATGGGTAACGTAGGTATTGGATCAGTAGATGATGAGGCCCACCAATACTGAAATGTAGCGTACTAATGTTAACTTATAGATAGGATTAAAGAAACGTCTGGTGTCATTAACAAACTACATATGACTAGTTTGATAATTGTAATTAATTGCAAAATTATGTGGGTTTTTAGATTAAAGGTTGAATATTATTGTTGATAGTTGATGGTCATAAATAAATTTATGTATTTTCAATATTAAGAAAATCAAAACGGGTAACGTAGGTATTGGATCAGTAGATGATGAGGTCCATCAATACTGAACTGAAGCGTATTGCTGTTGGCTTATAGATAGAATTTAAACAGCGTGTAGAGTGAAATATTCATCAAAAATTTCAATTGTAATAATAACTGCACAATTATATTAACTTTAAATTAGGAAGCTAATTAGAATTGCAATTAATTGGAAAAATAGGTAGGTTTTCAAATTGAATGTAACACCTTCTTCTAATAACGCTGATTTAATTTGAAATAAGAAATGATTTCAATTAAATTTGCAAAATACAAGACGAAAGTCTTTCATTAAATCTAAATGTCAATAAAAGCAGACGAGTCGAATGATCGTCAGCCAACGTTAAAAGGACCGAAACGTGAAACGTATTTTTTGGATCATTAGCTGATGAGGTCCTCCAATACTGAAGTGTAGTGTACTGCTGTTGGCTTATAGGATCAGAGCAACGTGCAGTGTCATCAAACATTTCAATTGTAACAATGATTGCACAATTATATTAACTTAAAATAAGGTGTCAATTAAAAGCAAAATCTAACGTGATGAGAAGGAATACAATTGTCTAAAATAACGTCCTTACAAAAACATGATTGTTATGGACATTATCTCAACAATCAAAATAAAAAATGGATAATGTATAATTAATTTGATAATTAAATACATCATATTATTAAATTTTAAGTCTAACTAAAATATAAATTAATCTATAAAATAATAATTGGTTAAATCAAATACCCAAACTTTTAATATTCTCTTAATAATTTAATGATTACAATATTTTTTAACTTTAAGAAAACAACTGAACTGGATATAATGCACTTACAATCAAGTTGTCAATTATCCAGGTTCTGCATAATAAAAGTCCGGATATTAAAAAAACTCATAAATTAAATTGTTTGTTATTAATTAATTATAAATCTTATAAGCTGAATAAATTACAAAATTATATCATGATAATTTAATAAACTATTTTTTTAATTGGTTTAATAAAAGTCAATTGTGCTGTCATGTGAAGCCAAAGCTTCGCAAATGGTGTACAATATGTAAAGCTGCTCACAAGGTGGAGGAGCCTGCGCTTAGTGAATTCCATTCAGAGGTTTACTGAGGATTAAGCACTGTCAAAGTTGTGTAGATTCATAGCCACACTGATAAAACCGCCATGTAGTGATTAGTAGACTAAGGTCGAAAGCCCCATTGGGGGCATGGCGTCTGTGGTAGACGAATTCCTGGTTAAGCTTCCCGACGAAGGTTGCATGCATGTTTATACTTTCCAAATCCTGTGTAATACTAAAAAAGTAAAGTTAATTTATTTTTAAAGAGCGCATATGTAAATGCAAACGATGCATTTATCTGAAATGCACAATTACACCAATTGATGTCTGAAAAAAAAGTCGTTATTGCTGCTCATCAGTAAAAGCTAATCTAGATAACAGGTGAAGTAAACAAGATGAAACTAACGTGTTCCTGAAAAAGGAAATAATTTATGACGTAACAACGAGGTTAGAGTTTATATTATTTTATTTGATATACAAAAGCCTGATTTAGAATGCTTCTTCATTGATGAACTCTATAAATAAAATTATTCATCGACGTTGACACCGATTTATACTTAATTATTTTGTTATCAAAATAACATATTTGACAATTAAAATATTAATACATACTCATAACGCATGTTACAAACAGGTAGTTTAATTGGTGACAGTAATGCAGCGTTGATATCTTTGCACATTCCTAAATAAAAACATAACTGAAGTTGCATTTGAGCACCACTTAGACATCTCTTAGATTTGTCAATTGAACTAATTTCGGACCTGCGTGGTCAATTTAATTGTATCAAATCACGATTACAAGAACATTTTTACAAGATAATCTGCTTTATATTTTCTTCAACGAAGTTCAGATAAATAAAATCAATATACCAAGTTTTGATACAATAGTATCAAAGGAGGTATTGTCAATGAATTGTCGTGTAAATCTACAACATAAGATCAAGGATTATTCTGGTCCCACTGTTGATGCATAATATTTGAACGTTAATTGAATTTATCCAAAGATACTTCTCAGCTAAGGATAAATTCTATTGACTATAACAATTTATTAAATTTTTTAATTAGTAAATTTCAGCCGTTACTGTCCCTGATTGCTGTCGATAGTCCCTGTATTCGTAAATTTCCAAAACGCTTTTAATTTGGAGATAAATATTACTCATTCAAATTTACTCATTCGAAAATTTGGCAAAATACTCCGACATCTGTGAGTTAGACGATGCTCTTAGAGGTACATTTCTGATAGCTTTGAGCAATCATAATAAAAGGTGACACACATTGACAGCTTTTATTTCATTTGGCAAATCTGCCAGCTCAATTATCTCGATATTCAAAGTCAATTGATTGCATTCTTTACACTAATGACTTGCGATATAATATAATGAGCTTTACAAAGAGACAAACTATTTGTTAAGCGAACATAATAATATTAAATATAATTCGTATATTTCAATACGAATAAACAGAAGGTTAGCACGAACTAAATAGTGAAATTCCAAAGAGGTGATCTCCTTAGTTGCGATAAACATTCATCTTTTGAGTGAATTAGAAATTTGCAAAACTTACAAATACGTTGGTGTAATGTTGTGGTCTAGCTGGCCGTATCCGTAGCACTTCGAAGTATTGATTAATTTTTCATTATTGATTAATTAAACATTATTTTATAATGTTATAATATAATATTTTTGTAATATTATTAATAATATAATATAATAATTAGTTGACTCTTTCTCAGTGAAAAATATTTTTTCTGGGAGAAAGAGCCAACCAATGATTACATTCTCTCTTAACGCAATTTTAAAAGATAATATTATTTATGCATTTCAAATGCTTTTCATATTAATTTATAATTTATTAATTATTAATTATTAATAATTTATTAATTAGTAATTTATAATAATTTCAGAAATTTGATTTTATAATTAAGTTGTCGTAAATAATTAGATCAGTTAACCCAGTCTACGTATTTTGTAAAGAAATTTAAAAATCATAATATCAAATTATTTATAAATATCAAATTTATAAAGCAAAAATCAATGCTATCAAATACTATTCCTCCATTAATTTCTTAATTCCTTAATTAAGAAATTAATTTATGAAATATGTTATTTAATATTTTCAATGTAATAATATAATTTTGAAAATCCGGATTAACACCTCGATATGTTCTTGGAATCGGCTATCCCACAACTTCAGCAGGTAGGCCGAAAGCTCTCAAAACTTGCGAAGCACGACGCCTTCTTTATACTTCGACATTGTTTGACGCTGTCAAAGATCAAATTCCTTTTACGCTGCGCACCGTGTTATACAAGCGACCTCGTGAAAGCCTTCCACGTGGAAGTACGCAGTTCTCTGGAGGAAATCCTTAACCTCAGGCTCTCTGACATAGCCTGGCGTCAAGCCTCGCTACCTGTTAAGATGAGTGGACTGGGTGTTTTGCGTGCGAAAGAGTTATCTATACCGGCCTTTTGTTCATCTGTTTCGCGCACGAAGGACTTAACTGCGCTATTAATCCCAGAGCATTTGGCAAATCGCTAAGGCACTAGTGACCTTAACTACCGAACGGCGTCAGAGAGTTGGACCACTAAATTCGACCTGACTGTTCCAACAGATACAACCATGCAAAAACGTTGGACAGCCCTATTGTTTGAGAAGAAATTCCGACACCTAGCAGCTTCATGCGCCTTTCCCAAAGATCTGGCACGCTTGCTAGCCGCGTTCACCAGATGGTCTGGCGCATTCCTTAATGCCCTACCGATAGCTTCGATGGGCACAAAACTAGACGACAGTTCAATCTGTCTTACATCAGCCCTCCGCCTCGGTATTCTCAACTCGGTTTCATTTAAGTGTGCGTGCAGCGTCGTATCAGACCTCTCTGGTATTCGCGGGCTAGACTGCCCCAGGGTGGTTTCTCGGCACAATCTGCACAGTGCTGTAAACACACTTATTCGTAGCGCCCTTGCCACAGCCGGTGTCCCGTCCCGCCTTGAACCAATCGGGCTCTTCAGAAACGTCGAAAAGAGACCGGACGATGCTTCACTAGTCCCATGGGAATGAGGACGTCTGCTAGTATGGGACTTCACGTGTCCAAACATTCTTGCTGCAAGTCATTTGCCTAGTGCGGTTTCTGGGGCCGGGGAGAATGCTAGATTGGCAGAGGATCGAAAGAAGGCCAAATATACACGTATTGACGAATCGCAATATAAATTTGTGCCGTTGGCGATCGACACAATTGGTGCTGCCGGGCCGATAACTTAGAATTTTATGACAAAACTGAGCAATCTGTTGGCAGTGGCAACAGATGATCGAAGAGCTGCCAATTTCCTCTTGCAGCGTTTAAGCTGTGCAGTGCAGCGGGGAAATGCAGCGTGTCTGTTATAGGTCGCTCGAGACGGAAACCTGCCAACTTAACGATACTGAAATATCACAAACTATACAATTTTTTTTCTAATTGATCATTATTTATTTTGAATATTATTAATTACTATATTAAAGTATTAAAATTATTTAAATTTAGTGACCTTAATTTACCAAATGTTTATAAATTATTTGTAGATAAATATATAATTAATAATAATCAATATAATAAACAAATAATATTATTTGTAATATAAATATTACACTTTTATTGTATATTATTAATAATAACACTTATATATTATAACATATATTTATATGAAATATATATTAACACGATAAGTATTTGTGAAATATTTACGACGAACAAAAATTAAACTAACCTCATGGTAAAAGTCGATTTTATTTGAAACTGAATAATCATCGTTAATATTTGATAAGTTTCGATTAAACCTCGATAGATTCACATAGTATACTGAACCATATTTTTCTAAAAGAAAGATGACTACATCTCCACAAAGATGTTTAGATTCATTTTCAAAACGTTGACTATCGATTTGACAAAACGTAGCGTCGATGATACAATAGGGCGGCTCAAATATTTGCTCCTCGAAAGTATTCGATATATTATATTTCTTAATCTAGTAAAGAATTACTTGAAAAACACAAATCATCCCAACATTAAAGACACCTACTACAAGATTGCCTGTTGTTGTAATGTATGCCATGACAAATGGATAGGGCAGCCAGCATACCTGTTAAAAATTATCTTAACAAGTCATTACATAATCTTATTATTAAAACTTCAGCACTAAACTAATAGAAACTAAACTAATTGTTAAAACTTCAGAAATAAAATGATAGATATATATTTAGTTAAATAGAAACTAAACTAATTGATTATCATCAATGAAACGATTAAAACAAGAATATCGATTTTCGGGCCATCAAAAGATCAAAATAAGAATTTTTATCTTTTAGACCACCAAAAGATAAAAATAAAAATTTCAAGTTTAAACAAATTTTTATAATTGAGATGTTAGCTTTATGATAAATTACAATTTATAACCAATTTATTGTCTAAATTAAATCAATGGGAATTTCTTAGCTAATTGATTGTATATTTTATGCGTTTTAATCAAATATTACAGTTTAAACTATTAATTAAATTAATTATTTTATTAATATAATCTTTAATTGATTGGACATTTACAAACTAATAAAATGGCTACTGATAAAATAAATTATTTTATTGATTAAATAAAATTATTTATCATTTTATTTATTTAATAATTAATTGATTGGGAATTTATGAGCTAATTGATCGTGTATTTTAATACATATATAAAATTAAATCAATTATTAGAATAGTTAGGGTTTGTGTTACAATCAAATATTACAGTTTTGAATAAAAAATTATGATCATTCGACGTTGAGAATGTCAATTAATTTGACATGCTGTATATATGGACATTATAATTTATTTATTTACTTCGCAAACTTTATCGAGCTAACTGAAATAGACATATTATTGGCATTCGTATGAAGCTCATGTAAAAATTTGAACATAAAAGTTGACGTGTTAAAAAGTTGTCGTGAAGTCAAATAATCTTAAATTAGACTGAAAATTGTGAACATACCTTCGTAGCGTCCATACATACGTCGATTATATCAATTGTCCAGTCATTTTTGATATCTACTGTAAGTACAAAATCACTTGACCAAGATTTAATTTGTACGCCTATATCGCTCTCCTGTTGTGGAACAATATGGAAAAATATCAATTCAAATTTGAAAAAAAAATTACATTTTTATCAAACATTTAAATGTTAATTTTAGAATAAAACCTTTTTAGAAACATTTTTAGGAATAAAAATGTTTTTATCCAACATTTTTTACAAGAAAAGCCTATATGACTATCCAGTCTGTTTACGCAAATAAAATAGATTAAAATTAAAAATGTAGAAGTAATAAAGTTAATAAAATCAGAATAAATAGCTTCTTCATAACATCCATTTGTTCAAGACATATTCGTAATCGCTTCTTAAATAAAATAGCATTTGAAGGCAATATATAGTATTCAGGACGACTATTCCACTTATTAACCACAAGTCTAGACAATTTTGTGATAATGATAGTTTCCTTATATGCTGCTTAAAAATTGCAATCGAATGATGTTTAAAGGATATCCATCAAATTTGTGAAATAATTTTTTGTTGCAACCGAGTCGATAAACAGTAATCTCACCTTCATGTCGAATATGTCGATCACTTTGAGAATATCAGGATAAGGTAAATTCCTCCAGTCTAAGCTTAGATGCGTGATTTAAATGTTAATTTAAGAATAGAAGACTATATTTATGTATTAATATGTGAATTAAAATAATCAATGCTATTCTGCTGCTTAAAAAATAAATCTGTATTATTTGTACAAATATGAAAGATATCGATTTCGTTATTCCTTTTTAAAGTTACAGGCAAGAAGAATGCGAGTGAGCAGAAGGTATTATTCAAAAAGGTTTATTATATTTTGATAGCTCATCCTATCTTTAGTAATTACAGAATGATTTCAATCTCCGTGCATTATCAATGCTTTCAAAAATCAATAAGTAGCACTCAATCTAAGACACTACAACATTTTAATTTCTCGAAAATTAGATAGACTATCTTACTTTCAACCTTTATAGAAAAATTGTTAAGTCTTGAGAAGAATCGATTACTTCCGAAACTTTCATCTCACTTTAATAGGTGAGATGAAAAGCTCCATCTCCAATAATTCTTTATTAATATTTCAACTTATTATTAATATTTCATTATTATTAATAGATGAACGATGCCGTGAAAAAATTTTTTGCGTATAAACTAAGCGAAATAAGCCACAACGTAGCAATCGAGCCAAGATTATCTCCTCATTGTAAAATTTGCTTCCACAATAGAAGTAAAACAACAGACCGCGAAGGTGTGACTTATCGTGCTCAGGGCTCTTCAAAGACAGAATGGATTGTAGCTGATCTGGACTCCAGTTTACTCCTAACGAAAACATTGGCCAATCCCTTTCTGGGGTTCAACCTGAACTTAGCATTAATCGACGAAGATTGTCTGATGTATCCGCATTGTCAAAAATATCATTCTTGGGGCCACTAGAGATCGACTTTCAGCAGAACCCAAGTTTGCTGGGTTTGTGGTACATCTGACTGTCCACAGGCATTGAAAAATGGAAGATGCAAGGCCCCTTCCTCTTGCATTAATTGCGGAGGAGGACATCCGGCCTGGTCACGAAGATGCAAACATTTTTAAGAGTACCGACAAATGTTCGTGAAACCTAAAGTCAAAATTAACTATGCCTCTTCCGCTTTTCCTGATCGGATGTCAAACGATGACATACTACACCTTCTCGCAAATCATAAACGGTTGATTATTTCAGAACTAAAGGTTTGCTATTGCCAATAGTATCCTCCTTTGTTGGCTCTACAGCTGCCCCTTATCTGTAGAACTAAAAAACCCACTTTAAGAAGAGGGGGATCGGCAAGATCTGTCCCACCTTCCAAGGTGTGAAAGCTGATCATGGAGAAGAAGTCGGCCTCACTGGGAAATGAAGATATTGCCCGGAGGATCCGGTCCTGGATAAGGCTTAAACTAAGCGAAATAATCCACAACGTAGCAATCGAGTCAAGACTATCTCTTCATTGTAAAATTTGCTTCCACAATAGAAGTAAAACAACAGACCGCGAAGGTGTGACTTATCGTGCTCAGGGCTCTTCAAAGACAGAATGGATTGTAGCTTCATTGATATTTGCGTATTCAACGCATACGCCCCATCAAATGCAGTTAAGAGTATCAAATCTTGCTTCGAATAACATGAATTGAGGAAAATAAATAACTATTTAGAGAGAATAAACACCATAGAACGAGCGTCATTTATTCCGACAGTCTTCTCTTTGCTAGTGGATCTGTAACAGAATCGGTAGTTCTATTGAGACAATTGCGAGTACCAAAGCAATAGTATATAGCACCTTTTATAATGACAAAATTATATAATTAAGAGGCGGAATTGCAATTATTCTGGCAAAAATGACTTATCGTTGTATTCGCTGAGCACGATCAGCTGTTCACCACCATATAAGAAGCACAGAATCGAACAATCAATAATTAATAATGACAAGATTGTGTTCTTTTTTAAAACACTTTAAAATGTATTTTATATTGTAAATCAAGTTTTATGTTTAAAAAAAATATTTAAACAACATACAAAAGCATAGCTTAATTGGCTGGTTCACTGCAAAAATAATTAAAATAAAATCTTCATAAATATGGAAAAGTAGCACTCATCATTTCGTCCTCCATAAGTAAATTCATTTTAAATTTGGCTAAGCTGTTACAATAAAATGTTGTATCTTTAAGCTTATTCCACAATCCGACGAACCGACGATCAATTTAAACGGCTCTTGATTTCCTTACCCTATCTCATCGAAGGGTTAGACCATGACCTCAGAGCACATCCGATGAGGTTCGACAAGGTAAGTTTAATTTATAATTAATTATTTTGGTTGCCAGGAAAATATAATTCAAAAATATTTTAAATCGATAAACCAAAACTGCATTTAAGATAGAGATTAAATACCAGGTCAAATTCACAGAAATCTTTTGTGCAAACCAAAGCACACTTGCAATCTCCTCTAGTGCTATAATTTATTTCCTTAACAATCCCAGGAATTCGTTTAGAATAAACTTCCTGAAATATAAATGAAGAAGATAATTAACATTTAAACAAGTTAATATTCAAGAAAACTTTGAACATTAAAGTTAGCAGGAACATTTTATATATTAATTGTAAATTTTTAACAGACAGTAAATGCGCCTCTGCAAACAAGCTAAGATTATTTAGCAGATATTCAATAATTTTATAATATTAGACAAGAATATATTGCATATTTCATTAAAAAATGCAAATATTCATATGAATTACAATATTAATTTGTAATATTAATTATAATTATGTGATTAGAATAATTAATATTATTAATATTATTAGGAATTATAAATTATGAATTTGCATCTTTATTGTTTAAATTATAAATTTGAATTAGGAAATTTGTACAAATTGACTTATTGCACAAGTTGAATTATAATTAGTAATTAATAATTATAATAATTACTAATTTTAGCTTGTCTCATTTTGCAAATACCTTTTCGTTTATATTATAATTTACAAATAAAGAATTAAACATTTTAAATGCATTAAAGATAATAACTGTTGATTTAAAAGTAAAATATTTCTTAAAGCTAGAGATGTTTATAAATTATATATAAAGCCAGAGAAACAATATCTAAATGTAACGCAGTATATCAGTAAAACTTGACTTAATAAAACAATTTAAACAAAATTCAAACAAAATAAAAAAATTGCTGGCATAAATTAGGTAAAATTAATCATATTTTTTTATAAATTTTACGGTGAAATTAATTTCACCGTAAAATTTGGTCTCCTAAAATCTTTTCTGTAGTTTTCCAATTGCAAATATAACGATTATCCTAAAGCAATCTCGATTTTGTAGCTTAATTTAAACTATTATTATAACTTAGTAACGTGTTTTAAAGCTTGAATTATGTCCAAATCCTTGATTGGATGCAATAAGTTGATTAAATTATTCTTTTAAATTTTAACCCTTTTAACTATTTTTTGCTTTCTCGCATTGTTCAATAACAAATATATATAGATAATATTAAATTGTTTATAAAAATATAACGAATTTAATTATATATGTATTTTAAATAAATATATTCAGCTTTTTAATTAATATTTTTATAAATAAATTTTTAATAAGCAGGTATATATCATAATGTAATATTAATTACTAATAGCATAATATTATATTATTATAAAAATATTATTAATATAATTAAATATAGTATTTAATAATTATGTAACAATTTTAATATATTACATTTAATTTTAATAATTATTATATTATATTCGTATATAAATTATTATATTAATTATTAATAATTGATTTAATATAATTAATTAAATAATTCACTATCTTCTTTGATCAGTTAATAATTTTTATCAGTGCTAATTAAATTATTCAATTATTATTAATTTTTAATAATTTTTATAAATTTTTTCTGCGATAAAGTTTATCGCAGAAAAACTTAAGAACTCATAAATTTAAAGTTTATGCAGAAAAGTTACTAGCAAATGTTTATAAACTGCTTTTTATAATTTTATCGTGATGATATCAGTTAGCTATCAAAAATTCAATTATATTTTAATATTATAATATTATAATATAAGATTATAATATTATATTTACTCTCTCCTTTAATCAGTTAATAAAAATTAATGTTTATTAATTTAATTCTGCTTTTATTAGATTGAATCGCTTTTATAAATCAAATTTACAAATTATAAATCAATAATAATTTATAATTAATTATATTAACAATATAATTGGTAATTTAATTTAATTTATATGACATTACCTTAGTAATTAATGTATCACCTTCATTAAAACTAGCATCGTTTAATATTTGATGTAACTTGAGCTAAAAATAAAATTGAATTAGCATTACACACATAACATTTATGTAGATACAAAGGTAAACTTAATGTCAAAAATGGACTGGCCGCCATAAGATGGATTGTTAAGATTGAGAACAGTCAACAAGAAGTTAACACTGTGCTTTAAGTTATGGTTATACTTCGTACCAAAACAAAATAAGGGACATTTGTGAATTTCTTCTATTTGATGTCCAAATTGATCCTATCAAATCATATGTTAGCATATAAATAACTAACAAATTAGAAAATAAATCACATTGAAAATGTAGTATATTGTGACTAAATGTGCAGATTTAAGTGTATAAATAAGGCAAATAAATAAATCTAAATTAGATTTAGGTAATTTAAAATTTTAACCATAATATATATTAATTGGGTCATCATCAGCTGCAGAGATCACCATAAGAAATAATATATTTAATTGAATATTTCATAGTAAAGAATAATTAGAAAGAATATAACATATAATATAAAAATTTACAATATATAATATATAAAATTAAGCAAAACGTTTGACGTAACGTTTCGCTTTAAAGTTAGCAGCTCAAGAATATTATCGAGTAAATTTAATATTAATTTTTAAACAAATAAAAATTTGAAATATCTGTTGTTCAAGGGAGATAAGCTCTATTAAGTTATAAAAACATAATGAGTTGATTTCAATATTTTTTTACTGTGGAGACCGACGCATCGAATTACTTCATTGGAGCAGTACTCTCCCAGCATTCTAAGCCTATTGCATATTTCTCAAAGATGCTAGATAAAACGTCATTGCATCAGTCGTCTATCAAGAAGGAAGCCTCTGCTATAATGTTTGAGCTACGACATTAGAGACATTACTTGATTGGGCAACATTTCCGAAAGGCGGACACAACTAGGCAAGAAAAAAATTATAGAAAAGGAAAGACCTTTATTAGACATTTAAAAAACATCTTTCATGTTTTTGCAGCATAGTGTAGGTAAAGTTTGAAATTAAAATTAAATTAAAAAAAAATAAAATTTGAATATTTTTCAAGTAAGTGTTCGGATTAGCTAAAAATTATCACACAATGATAGCACATTATGTATTTACACCACATATAAGTTTTAGCTCGATACGACGTATATTGCGCTTCAGAGAAAATGTTCAATTGTTTGAACTTAGAAATATTTTTATAATTGAAATAAATATTAATATGGCAATATAACAATATATTTAGCTTATCTTTAATTCAAACAAATGTTTTTACTCGAATGTTGAACAATATTATAAAATATATAATTTAGATGAATGACACAAATGTGTCACAAAGTTGTCGAAGCTGCAAAAGAACATAAGCCAACTTTTATCACAAAGGTTATGAAAGCCGTTTCGCCATCATTATATGGTTAGGCAGACTGCAAACTAAAATTAAAAAGTGAAAATATTAGATTTGAAATACAAAATGTGAAATATTTAAAGACTTGTCATGGAATAAATATCTTAGTACATGATATTTTCGGTAATTGAACATTATAATAGTAATATTGATTGGGTCATCATCAGCTGCTAAGGTCATGGTCAGAAAGAATATATATAATTAAATATTTCACCGCAAACAATTGGCCTCAATTTTTAAAATTTATTAATTTATTAGTTGTACTGGTCAACATGAGCTTTTAAGAGTCGATCTGCTAGATCTCAGTGTCATCGATAATGCCACAGCCATTAGTATACAGACACCGGATCTGAGTTCTATTATACATCGCTTATAGGGGATATTGCTTTTATCTGATATAAGTTTGAAAATCGTTTCATTAATAATAGTTTTTTATCATCAAACATTAAAAAATTTGGAACATTAAATGTAGATATTTTGTTTTAAAAAAAATGTAAATGTTTAAATTTTTAAAAATAAAATTTACTTTTCAATTATTTTAAAAATTGGAAACGATTTTTTTTTGAATTATAAATTATAATTAATTGCTTACCAAATTATTGTAAACATTTTCATCAATAAGTGGTCCTTGCTGGATATTTATGGATTTATCACTGATATTATGAAGATCATCATATTGAGTACAAAATCTATTTATCATTTCAACTTCTTTGCCAATTCCATCGATCGTGAATCGTTTATAAATTTGCTCAATTGTATCTTTAGTCTATGTAATGACAAATTAATGATTATTATATTAAGTATTTATGTTTAATAAAAATATAAGTATTTAAATGTAATTTTTTCCTGAAGTTCAAATTCGTGATTCTGCTCGAAAAAAAACTTTACTCTTCATAAAAATTAACATTTAGCAATTAACTATTTTGATACAACTAGTGGTATAACATAAAAAGCCAATTTCAAACAAAAGTTTGATAATTAAAATAATACCGTAAAAATGCTTTTGACTTTCTTTTCGACTTTTCTTATAAATTCATCGGTTTCGCAAACGTTATACCATACAAAATCAGTACTGGAAGATTCCAATTCAGAAGGGAGCAAGGCAAACAGTGGTCGTGATTGGCAATCATCAGTAAATGTGAATTGCTTTTCGCCCAAGTTCTAGAAACAGTGCTATTAATAAGCAAACGACAAGTAATAAAAAGGATACTTTTTGTTCTGTATTTATTTGACGTGCCATCTGACATTTCAAAGCTCCTGACAAGATGTTCGAACTAAAAACGTTATGTGAATGAAACAAGAACTCAAAGTTCAAGTGATTACATTTTATTTTGGTAAATTCGATTTTCCAACTTTCGGTATTTTGATTCCAAACTTTCGAAATTAAAACACTGACAAGAATAAGGGATGTTCATTAGCGCTTGTAATATACCAATATACATTTTAAAAGCATGCTTGTAGCCTGGATTAAATTCATTTAACAAATTCGAAGGCAAGCTAAAATCAAATTTGCAATTAATTGCATCATAATATAATCACATGTTTAAAAATAGAAAAAAATCGTTTGAGTGAATTAAGTGACGTTATTACTAATAAAGTCATTTAACTGACGCCACTTAACTTACGCCATAAACCCGAATACTAAAATTAAAAATTATTGGTAATATTTAATATTGAATATTGCAAAAATAAATCAGTTCTATTTCTTGATATGATGAAGATATATAGAATGCTGCCTGGTGCTTATGGATCCTTGCGAGGAAAACCTAGCAGGAAATTTAACTGATGTCGTTGGTTGTTTTCTCATAGGATCCTTTGAGGATATATTTTTATAATTTAAAAGCTGAATGGTTCACACTGTGCTCCAGGAGCTTACAAGCTACAGTTTTATAATCAAGAATTTTGCCAGTACTCCTGTTTTTGGCAAAATTATTGATTATGATACTGTAGCTTGTAAGCTCCCGGAGCACAATGTGAACCATTCAGCTCTTAAAACCATGGAGTTATATTCAGCTCATAAATTATATATATGCTTTCCATAACCATGGAGTTAATCGGACTCTATAATTATATATTATAATTATTTTATATTTGTGTTATATATTATTCTATAATAATTTAAAAGTATTTAAAATATATATACATGTCAACAAGTTTAAACTTGAATTTGAATTTGTGACATTTGAAAGTTTCGGTTGATTTTGATGTCTTCTAAAAATTTAGCATTTGCGACTAAAAAGCTTACTTTTTATAACATGTAAACTCGATCACATCAACTAGTTGAATAATGGTCGATTCATCATAGCATAGGTTGAATAATATCCAGCTGCAATTTATAAATCGTTCGGACATTACCAAATTGTTATTCTGCGACTTTATTCCACTGATAAGTTTCGTCTGCAAGTATTTTGAGATGCTATGACTTAAAAAATAAAAACAATAATTGTTTAATTGTGTAATATAATCGCTGCTTAGCTGTGTGATTTTCATTGTTGCATTGTATTAAATAATCGTTAATAACGATAATTAATTATCATTAATTATTAATGATTATTAATTAGTTATTAATAGTTTTCGTTAATTATTATTAACGAGAACTATTATTAAATGTTATCATTTAACAATAATATTTAATTATTTTGATGCTAGTTAGTTTATAATTTTATAAAATATTATATTATAGTATATTATAAAATATACCCCTAGCTATATTAATAGCCTCAGTAGTAAGAATGAATATTCGTTATCAAATAGCCTTAACATAATTTTCCAATGTCCCAACTAACAGATAAGGCAAATGCATATATACAAAATGAAGAATATAAACATTGGCACACTCTTGAAATGTTCAGTATTTTCAACAATACGCATCGCTGTACCATCCTCGCCTGCATGCTTTGCTTTAATATACTCTCTTCTGTAATTCATTAGCGTATTCGGTTGATTATCATGTTATTCCACGTATTGTGCTTTTGGCAAATGTAGATTAAGCTCTTAGATTTACATTAAAAATCACTTCTCACTGAGTATTGGAGTCATGTTAAGTTGATTTCAAATTTCGATGTATTATGCATATCCATGCAACATAAACATCTTATGTAATTGCAGCTACTGTTTAATCTACAAGTTATCACAATGAGACGGAGTTTCATACTCAGCAAATTGCTCAAATTCTTGCCTTTACCATTTACAATTACATGGTAAATATATTACAAATATATCACAATTAAAAAAATAGATCAGTTAACTGCGTCTACGTATTTTATACGATATATAAATCAAAAATAAAGATAAATAATAAATTATTATACAAGATTTTATATAATTTAAATTTATATTAAGTTAAAATTTAAAATTGAAATTTAAAATAAAAGTAAATTTATACAATATATAAATTAAGATAAATAAAGATAACTAATTATAAACAAAAATAAATTTTAAACAATTTATATAGCAATAGTATTTAAAAAAGCCGTTATGACAAATACAATTACGAAATATACAAAAATCGAAAGCTTGTGAAACATTAATGAATTCAAATAGTCCTTGTTTTTTATCTGATTCTTATGTAAATCTAGATAACTGCAAAAACGTACAAACAAATACAACAGAACCAAACATGTTTCGATACACTTCTATAAAATCACTGAATAAATTAGTTTTAATTATAAACACATTTATAGATTGAAAATTCAATATAAATACAATATAAATTGAAAGTTTAAATTATATTTAAATCAACTGTTGATATGAAAACATCAATCGTCGACGATAATTATAATAAAATATGGTCAATACCATCAGCTATTATTATTTATCAAACGTCATAATAATGTTTTGACGTTTAATAATAAGGCCTCTTCTAGTTTGAATTATTTCGTTTGACACAAACGCAATGCTCACTAATGAAACGTTGCTTTCAATATAAACTAAAAACATTTTAAATGCTTTTAAAATATTTCCTTCTAAATTTTGTAATCCAAAAAAGTTTGTTTGTTATTTTAAAAATTTTAAAAATGATGGATGTAGCTGCCTAAATATCAATTTTCATCAAATTTATAATTTATCTTTTTGGTTCCATTAAATTTTCAACTAACATAAGAGAAGATTTTATACTGTTTTATATACACTTTTAAACTTTTATTCAATACTGCTTGATATTATTTTAAATATAATTATTTAATTATAATTATTATAATTTCTGTGGCGAAACGACGACAAGAGGCTGGACAGAGCTACGGTGTCACAGTGGGACGCGGGTTGAATCCAAGTATAAGACTTTACTTGTTCCACATCTCAACCGCTAGCTACGAATCTCACACAGTATCTACGGCAGGTGACAACGCACGATGTTCCGAAGAAAAGAGCCAATACAGTCGGTTCATGAAGCGCCAGTAAGAATTTACTCCCATCGCAGTCGAAACCCTTGGAGCCTTCGGTCTATTCGCAATAAAGTTCCTGGAATCTTTAGGAGCAAAGCTATACACTGGGGAAAACGTGTCTGCACATGGCTCATGGAGCGCCTAAGCACTGTTATACACCGGGGCAATGCGGTATGTTTTAAAGAAGCAACTGAATATTATATTATATTTTTCTCTGATTGTGGCATGATATTATCCTCACAGGTATTGATCGTATTTTGTGTATTATCTTATTTATTATTCTTAGCTGAAATGTAGGTCTGGGTCAGCAGCTGATGATACCCACCCAGACTGATTAGTAGCGTCCTGCTGTATCAAAAATAAGATCAATACCTGTGAGGATAATATCGTGCCACAATCAGAAAAAATTTCAGCTCACAGATGCAATCAAGTACAATTAAAAACATTCATTGCAAGTGACAGCATGAAAAACCAGTGATCCGGCTAGCGGATCACACAACTAGATAGGTTTCTAATAGATCGTTAGAATACGACCTCCTACCAAAAGTAATGTACAGAAATGTGTATCTACACCACTGGAGCAGCCAGCTGAGTGGATGTAGCTTTGAATCGCGATGCAGACGTCCTGAGTTCAAATCCCATCAGCACCAGTGCACGGAGAAAGCAGATAATAAGGGTCGAAACGTGAAATGTAGGTATGGGTCAGCAGCTGATGAGACCCACCCAAACTGATTAGTAGCGTCCTGCTGTATCAAGAATAGGAACAATACCTGTGAGGATAATATCGTGCCACAATCAGAGAAAAATTTCAGCTCACAGATGCAATCAAGTACAATTATATTATATAATAATATAATATCATAATTATATGATAATTATAAATTTAATTTTCATATAATTCAAATTAGAGTTAAACAATAAATTATAAACAAATACAAATAAATTATATTTTTATTATTTTATTTATATTTCGCCAGGTAAGTTGATAAATAATTAAAATTAGCTTTGTTTGGCAACTGGAGCCGAGAAAATCAATTAAAAGCATTTTGTAAGATTTTAAATGATGGAAAGTTTTGAAAATTAATGCTACACACCAAATACTAAATAAAATAATGCATGCATTTCTAATTTGTTTTTTAAAAAAGTCAATAAAAATAACTTTTTTATTTCTCGTGTTTTCACAAAGATCACATCAACTTTTAGATGAAAAACAATTAATATTTCAACAATTAGAAATTGTTAAAAATTTAATAATTAAAAAATTAAAGCGTCATGGATATTTTACTAAACCGCATAAGTAAATAAAATTAAAATTGTCATTTGCCTTGTTTATAGTTTTTTGTTGAAGACATTTATTTTGAAGTTCAGAATGTATACAAATTTTAATTATGTAAAAGGTAACTTTGAAATTGCATCTAATTAGATTTGTTTTAATCAAAAGTAATTATTGCATATTGTTACAGCGTACAAGTAACTTAAAAGACACATCAATGTAATTCATGTTGTAAGTAACCTACTGTTGAGTGTTACATGTAAACAAACCTTAAGTAACTTGAAAGTAAAAACTTACGGAAATTGCTTGCGGATTTTATCGGCGACATGAATACTTGAGTTAATTTTAGAATCTTTAATTTCAATGCATTTGTCGATATAGGCATCGATCATCGGCAATTGTGAACATAGTTTGCAAATTTGATCAACAAGATCACCGCAGACGTTGCTACCCTTTTAACATATTTTAGCTACATTTTTATATTTTTATTTAAATATAAAAAATTAGAAGACTATTTTCGAAAATTATTAACAAATTTTTATTATTTTCTAAAAATATTATTTTATTAAAAATATATTATTATACTATAAAAAATTCAGTATATGGTGGATTCGATCGAATTGCGAATAATAGTTACAGTCCACACCAACTATAGAAATTGTGTAATTTGGTATTTAAGCCAACTATAAACCAGCATTTCGGCGACAATAAGTTCAGAAGAAACAGTAACAGGATAAGCTGATAAGGTCCACCCACGCTGATTGTAGTGCACAGTGATGATGATAGAATTCAAACAACCACACGAGAATAATATGAAACCAGCCAATACAGGAAATATAATATATAATAAGGGTTGCGAATTTCAAGTGAAATCCACGTATGACCAGTTATTTACTTTACCAGTTTATTATGTAAAGTATATATATCATTTTACTACTGCATTCTAATAGTACGACGTCTTTTAGATGTTATTGATTCGTAAATTTATGCTTACGTCCACATCTAACTGTAATATGCATCTGAAGAGAAAAAAGGTAAATACAGGAATTCTTGAGCAATTTATTAATTTCTTAATCACCTTTTAATAATCAGATAAAGTTGCTAACAAAATTTTACTTGTAGCAATTGAAGATATAATTTATATATTTGTATCAAAAATATAGCAGCAGTTAAACATTTTTATTATAATAATATATTAAATAATATATTAAATAATATATTATTTATATATTAATAATAATATAAATAATAATATATAATAATATATT